>LMYD01000732.1:0-84594 GCA_001630595.1 Pseudogymnoascus sp. BL308
GGTCATTATGTAGGGTAGTGGTGTAGTAGTAGGCAGTAATAGTCAATTTTGGTGTTTTCGTGGGCCACTCGCTTGTGTGGGCCACTCGCTTGTGAAATACGTTACCATTTATGAAATGGTATATTATTATCATTAATATTTCTCTACCGTTTTTACAAGACACTACTCACCGTAATGTTAAACAAAGCATAGCTATATTCACATTTAATTTATGTTAGATAATATTTCAATTTTTTCCTTTACCTAAACACTAAAAACAGCTTTATTTAATGTGAGACCTAAAGACGGATGAGATGGCGGCAAAATGGAGCTAGAATAGCAAGACAAAAGAATTCCACACCAGGTCATCCGCACCGACATCTTTAAGCCACGGGCATCAATTCTGCAATTTAGCAAATATTCTTCGCGGCGTTGCCAGTGATGTAAAAGTTGGTGTTTTCACCGCAAGGGGACTCGCGGACACTTGTGTTGTCGACCCTGAGAGTAAGCGTAATGTCCTTGTTGTTCGCAAATTCAGTGCGGGCTGCGAGACGGACCTCTCCACCTCCGTTGACAGTGCCGGCGAGGACATTAACATTGTAGCAGTTCTCGATGAGGATAGCGTTGTTGCCTGTGTTAGAAATATCGACATTTTTGATCTGGGCGCCGCCGGACTCGGAGACGCAAAAGAGGCCACGCCCACCGCCGCGAGCGACGAGTTTGTCGATCCAGATGTTAGTGTTGTAGCCGCCATTAAGTTTGCCATTCTGGTTTGCGAAGCGGAGGGCTGCGTAGCCGGTACCGGTAGCGACGTTGTCAGCATCAACGAGGCCGACCCAGGCGTTGGTCGTCTTTTGCAACAGCAGACCACACTCGCCCACGTTGCGCGCAATGACCTGGTTGATGTTAAGGCCATCGATGTTCCAGGTCTCTACGGCGTGGCTCCCAGCGCCAGTCACGTTGATGACGTCCATATTCACATTGTAGTTGGCAGCATAGTCGCGCTCGAACCGGATGCCCATACCGCCGCTGAGGTTCATAGTGATCTTTCCGAGCGACAGGTCGCGCGTGCCGTAGAAACGCATGGCGAAGTATGGGGCACCGGTTACTGTTAGGTAGGGGATCTTGGCACCCTGAGTATTCAGCGACTCGATGCCGCCGCGCCCAGACTTGTAGCCCAGGTTAATAGTGCCGCAGCCCTCGAAGGTCTTCCCGCTTGGGATAGAAATGGTGTTGGTGCCAATGGAGCCAGATGCGATTACAGAGACGCGCTGGCCGCTGCTGATGGAATTGAGCGCAGCGTTTATTGCGGCGTAGTAGTCGGAGCCACTGTAGACGCTGCTAGAGCCTTTAAGGGCCTTGTAGCTACCCGTTGAGCCCGTTACTGTAGCATCTGGTGAGCCAGAGCCGCACTGGGCATTGACACAGGAGATCAGTGCGAGCGCTGCCGCAAGAATTGAGAATTGGACCATGATTGCGCCTTCTTCTTTGAGTTGCGGTTGTGTGAAGATTGTTAGTTAGTGACGTCTTTAATTCCATGGTGAGAGCAACTTCTTTATATACGCCTTTCTCGTCCTGAAAATACATACAGTGCCGTGCTATATTATTTCAGTGCTACGGGCCTGGGACCCGCGCCGTATACAGTAGCGCTTTGGGTTTAACCTGGATTCCCCGCAATCTCCTCAATCTTAATCTATTCCGGGAAATGGCCAAAAACTTTCCGACGCCACCGACTACTCTAAGTGGTGTAATAGTGTGTCCTCACTTTTCCTGGAATGAAAGGACTGCTGCGAAAGTGAACACAAGACTTATATATTAGACAAACTCTAGGCTTTAAACTTGGCGAACTTCGTCGGTGTTATTCGCACCGAATAATACGACATAACAACATGAAACCTTTTTATACGGAATATAATAATACCGGGATGTTGTGCTATGCTCCAATGAAGTGAAACAGAAGCTATCACGCACCTGTCACGCACGGTGCACTCTGTAGATTAAATCGGGAAAGCTACCAAAAAGAGTTTATCCATTCTCGGCGACGGGTATTTGAAGCTTCGCCAGGATAGGTGGAAATCGATACTGACTTTCTATACGTGCATTGTAAACGAGCGAAGTAAGAGAAAGCGTATATTACCACACACGGAAGAGCGAATTGTTGGGGTAGGAATGTGATTAATTAGGCTTCTACGTAAACTAAGTAAAATAGGCCAAGTCTAGGCTCCAACCAAGCCCAGCTAGAGGGTGCACCACGAATTCTTCGTTGGCATAGCACTTGTAATCCTACGTGAATTTTTCTTTTCCGCGGGAATGTTTGAAAACTTATCCCCGCAATAAAAAAATTCATCTGATTACGGTGTTCTGGAGTGAATTATAGTGTGGCTGCATGTCTATACAATTATCCCCCCACACATTTAGAGATATACCCATCACGCAAGAACTGCCATTCCCTGCGCATTATTCCCCGCCAGGCGATTTAATCCGAAGTGCTGAATCATCGCCGCGGACCCGGAGCCGTATGACACGTTGATCACGGTTACCGCAGCTTCGGTTGTGCTGTTCTCAGGCGACAAGGCGTAGACGAAGTTTACTGGCGGCCCGCAGGTCAATGAGGCCCGGGTCGCCATTAAGGGACAGGCCCAGCTCCGAGAGGATTCCGGCGTCCTGGAAGTTCATTTCGACAAGCCGGTTGAGGCCGACGTCAGTCACAAATGCCGTGTCTGTGGGCGGCGAGATGGCCACCCAGCATGTGGCAATCCGGCCGTCGACTGCGACCTTTGCGATCGCGGTCGCCTCACTGGTGACGGGATCGACGGACAGGATGGCGGCACCGAAAGCCGAGTCCGTCACAAATATGTTCGATGTGCCGGGAATCACCTGCGGGCCAGGGCACGGCGTACTGCGCGTGTCGACCCCGGCGAAGATCATGACTGTTGCTCCATCCGTAGCCTGCAACTGCTGGACGGCGAAGACATATAAAAGCCCCTATTGTTGGTGGCAGGGTTACCCCTGACCGTGATGAATAACAGCGACTCGTCGGCCGAGAAGAAGGTTTTTCACAGTGTTTATGGACCCGACGGGTGCCGTGGTTTGGTTAAGATCGAATGGCGCAGCTTGTCCATGGAATCAAGTCCGTTCTCTGAGAAGTTGCTGCTCGAGATGCCAGTCTGGGCACCCGTCGTGCCTACACACACAAGATTGTTCTTGACCGAAGCTGCGACCGTATTAGGGAGCTCGCCGGGGATGGCGACCGGTTCGCCAACAAGTGCAAGCTGGGTTGGGTCGGAGGCTGAGATGACCAGCATACCAAGGGTATTGGAGCCAGCGTTGGCGACGAAGACGTGCTATAACATGCTTTTAGCTAAAAGAATATATGGTATGGAGTCGTCAGCTTACATCTCCTACCAGAGTCGGGGCGGGCGTGTCTTTGGGCCGCCTGTTTAACGAGGCCATGCCGCCTCGGATGCGATACTGGGATGTTTGAGATCCCACAGTCGCTAGAAACTTTGACAGAGTCCAGGTTCCGGTAAACAACTCGGAAACCATCGCTAAGTAAAAATTACAAGTACAGGTGGATAACCCTACAATCTTATTGTGCCAACTACACACTTTACTTCGTTACATTTCCTCCTGACTCGATTATTTGAATCTCCTCTTCTTTAACGACCTTCAGCAACCAGTTCACCCAAACCTTTTAATTCTCGTCCATCTAATCTTTTAATATGTTCTTTCCATTCATCGTCGTGGTGCTCCTCGCATCTGCAGCCCTCATCGAGGGCGCCGCCGTGGACTTCTCCGGAACCAAGACCGAACATGGCACTGACCTTGTCTCGAGACAAACTGGGCAGATTTGCTTCAACCGTGATACTATTCAGAGCGCCAGCACTCTCACTGGCCAAGAGGAGGGAACTGATGGAATCAAGCCAGGCCAAGCACCTTCGGAGACGTGAGTTTTCCAGACTTGCTAATACTGCGCCAGCGATAATGCAAACTTCGTGAATTTCTGTTCGGGCCAGCAACTCACCAACGGCAAGCAGATCAAGTCTGGGTCGTGCAACAGCATTCCCATGGGGATGATTCCAGGCTACGAGAACATGATCTCTGCAATTATTACGAATCCTCAACCCGGCGACAAGGTCCCCGTCGACACTACCTTCAGCATCTCAGTGCAGACGGCACATCTCAAGGCCGGTTTCTTCGTCAACCCGACTACGAACTACTATACTGCGCCACAAGAACTCGACGACAACGGAGACATCATCGGCCATTGCCACATCACGGTACAGGACATTGGTGATCTGAAGTCCACCACTCCTCCCGACCCAACGAAACTCGCCTTCTTCAAGGGCGTCGATGATGACGGAAACGGCAAAGGTCTCCTCCGAGCTGTGGTCGAAGGCGGTCTACCAGCTGGAGTCTATCGCTTCTGCACAATGATCGCTGCCCAGAACCACCAGCCCGTCAACATGCCCGTGGCTCAGCGAGGAGCCCAAGACGACTGCACCAAATTCGAGGTCATTCCGTCACGTAACTCTATCAACTCTCCACTGTCGGACAAGAAGAACGGTGACGTGAGCCAGAACCTCGATGAAGAATTGTCCATCACCTTGATGCCAGTGGAAAGTGTATCTCTGGCGGCTGAAGCGGGCAGTAAGCTTTCCAGTGGAGCACAAGGCTCGACTGTCTCTGATGGCGGAATATCTGACAATAAAGATGGGAAGGGTCAAGGAATGGGAGCTGTCGGCGACAGGAAGGCGAAGGGATCCTGCTCAATGTAGCAGCTTTCTTAGCAAATCACGAACGGCGGGCGATAGCCTAAGATGTTTATTGTTTCTTGCTATTGGAATTCTAGGCTCATAGCTCTTCTAGCCAAGTCGTCGAAAATGTTGAGAATTTCCGGTACGCCAGCACAGAGACAAAGAATCGGCGGACAAAGTCGGGTGGAATACTTACAAAATGGTGGCTTATCCCTTCGCAGAGTAGAGCATTCGAGTCAATAATAACCGTTGCTCCAAGCAGAACATTCACATGAGTGGCAAAATGTGTTATGGCTAATTACAGTGTGAAAATATGTTCCGACCCGGTCTAACTGGGAATATACCACATTCGCAAGAATGCTGCCTCATTTGCGAACGGGCTGGCCTAACCACCAATATAAGCCTCTGCCAATGGGCCAGCCCATTGGCGAATAGTAGACGTAGCTATAGATATAATGCGCTAATAGTAACCGTTATTCCAATTGCTATTCTCACCACTGTCCACTCTTGTCACCTAATTACTATTAACTATCTAATAGTAGCATATACTCATTATACTACTGCTTATAGTATTATACTCATATATACTATTTTCTACTATTACCCAAGCTGTAGGAAGCATTAGTGTTGCTGTTATATCCTTTAAGGAAAAGAGGAGAGTCGTGTTACTACTGGGAGATTTATAATAGAGTTCAATTATTATTTATTACTCTCCTTATATACTGAAGCTATAAGCTAGGAATTAATTAATATAGTATAATTATAGGATCTATATTACAAGGTTAAAGGTTAATACTATATTACTGTTGTAACTACTCCTACTATTATTACTATTCGTAATTGGGCTGGAATAGATACTTTGAGATGCTAGTTGGACTAGCTGAAGCGGCAACTCGAAAATTGGTAGTTGGGACGGCCCGTTCACAAACTAAGCCGGCTGGTTCGGCCAACAAATCAAGTTAATGGTTCGGTCAGAACATATATGTCATTGGCGATGATTCTGGAAATGACGTCGAAATTTAGAAGCTTGAGTAACTTGACGTGCGCCAAAGACCCCTGTCTCCACGGGCAACGTGGCCAATCCCCAATTTTTGTTCCAGGCCCGTGCTAGACCCTTGTTCTACCCCGCACTCCGCGTCAATGTCCCAAAGCACGGATATTGCGCCATCGCGACTATCGCCATTATTTTTTAGAAGTTTGAACATGCAAGGCACAATGCCTCCACCGCGATGGGGGAGCGAAAGATCGGCAGACGGTCCTGCAATTCCTGCAGGATCCGGAAAGTAAAATGCACAGAGATCCCACCATGCACAAGCTGCATTAGTGCTCGCATCGAATGCACCTTCACGGAGCGCCGGGGAACCCGCGGCCCAAAGGCGTTGCGGCCAAAAACGCTGATATCGATTGCTCAAACACAGCGAAAAGGTTATCCTAGTGTAGAGGACGGGGGTTCTTTCGCAGTTGAATCCCCACAAAGCCAGACGGATGTTCCTGCTTCGCCGGGCCCCTCAATGTATGGTGCCCAGAGCTCCGCGAAAAGCCGTTGACTGACAGTATAGCGAACCGCCCGTAACTCCCGAGTCCCCGTTAAAGACTCCAAGCTCGGCCCTCATAGTGCAACTATGTGTATATAGACTTCGTTTATACCCAATATGGCCGATCGTGGCGGTGGAGGAGATAATGGGGTCGCTGCAGGGAGATGTACAAGACATGGAGATTTATGCGCTAGCAAACGCGATCGGAGCAGCAACAATCGCCCAGCTGAAGCTAGATCAGACGGGAATAAGCACGGCCACCGGGAGTTCAATGGCAGAAGAATGCCAGCGGACGAAGCTCATGGGTAAGAATGGCCAGAGTGCAAACCTGAACATCTTGCGGATAGCGTTCTTTCTTCATATCTACTATGAAAATCAGGACCGGGGTGGAGTCAAGTCTCTTCTATTCTTGAGGGAAGCGATTACGATTGCACAGATTATGGGGTTACACAGAGAATCGTCCTACCTGTCACTTTCCCCTTCAGAGCAACAGGTCCGGCGACGCATTCTGTGGCTACTGTTCGTAACAGAAAGGTACTGTCACGTATATAGTCCTCATAATTAACCTTCTAACGTCAAACAGGGGCGTGGGGATACTCTACAAACTCCCAGTTATTTTAAAGCCCAACGTGCTCTTCCCAGCAATGGACGGCGACGACGAGAGTCATATACTGCCTGCTTTCCAGAAGCTTGTAGATCCCTTCTGGACATTTGACCAGTCGCGCGCCTTCGAAATACTCGAGGGCTCGAGTGCAGACATGTTTGACACAGGATACATGGAGTCAGCTCGCCAGAACTCTCTCTACACTCTTCACAAAAAGCTGCAAGAGTTCTCTCTGGACTGGGACTCTAGCAACGAAGTCCAACGAGCTGATATATGTGTCACGCGCCAATGGATGCGTGCTGTTCTGTGGAAAGCATCGAATAGTTATGAGGGGCTAAACTCGGGGAGCCAAATAACTTCCTTGGATCACCCAATTCAGATTGCGAGAGAGTTTCTGGGTTTCATATCGCAACTCCCTAGTACAGCACTTGAAGCTCATGGGCCGACTATGGTACGTCAACAAGACTATTTCGTATTGACATTCGCTAATATTGATAAAAAGGAAACGAAGATTTACGAGATCGCAAGCACGGTGGCAGACGCAGTTGCCAACAACGACACAGTCTCATGGATCTCGCCTTATCGGCCTATAGACATCCTCGCTCACCTTCAACGGATACTTGCCTCGATAAGGGGCGGAAACGAAGCCCTTGAACGGATGCTGTATAGCAAGACAGCTTGCGTTCAGGGCAATTTGGTGATGCTTGTGGAACCAACTTCTCTCATTGAGGATTTGGACGACGAGTGGCTTGAGAATAATACGCTCTTTCCAAATGATCCATTCTATCTAAATTTAGGGCCTATTTCTGCTGGAGACGCCGAAGCTGGAATGATGTCGGTCTAGTCAGGCTGACAGTGGAGTGACTCTATAAGTCCCCTCACTACATCGAAGACTCAAGTCAAGAAATAAGATTACGCGACATGGTGGAATAATCCGCAGTTTAAACGAGTATTAGCTTCAGTCACTGTTACTGTTGATATGGCCCTTTTCCACCTTTGGCAGCCCTCATTCCACGCATAGCCTTATGCCTCAGATTCACACAAGGGAACAGATCGGCTCACACAACCTGCTCTCTTGTGGACCTACGCTCTTCTAGCTCTCAAAACTAGCGAGCGTCACTACACTACAAAGCGAGTGCAACGCTCAAGTACAAAAACCAGTCTTGGGTAGAAGGTTGCAGACAGCAGCCATGACCCCTCACTCCCACCGGTGACAACAAAGTAGACCGCTATTCACCATCCGTCGTTGAGCTTCTGCTGGCAGAAGTGCTGAGGCACGAGCACCTAAATTCTCAATATACAGTTCTGCTTCACAACGAGCAAAGCCTGGCATAAGTCGAAGCTGTCCAACATATTCCTACTGGTTGCGGTGCTTCTGCTGTAGCACATAGCTAGCTCTTCCGCATAAATGAGAATAACGACGAAGATTTGGGTTTCGCCTCAACTTCAACGCTGCCGACTTGTAGCTCTTCCTTGTACTTATTCAAGATTGCATCTCTATGATACTTTTGAAACTTCTTCGTGGCATCTTTGCCGCCAACACCTTGCATGACTATACGAAGAAGGATTTAGCGGGTGTTTTGTCTGGCTTAAGAAAATATGGGATGGATTTCATACCCTTTTTACCGCCTGGGTGCGTATCTTGGAATTTTGTCACGTCAAAGACATCATTATGAATGATAATCCAAATGTCATCAGCCTTGCTGTGCGTCGCAACATCGCTCTGAGAAAATACTTTGGACATGGTAGATTGCCGAGCCTTCTTTTGGTGGGTCAAGGGATATTTCCGAATGCAATGATATGCTGTGCAAGTACAAATTTAAAGAAGGGCACAAAGAACAAATATAGTACAAATACGCATGGCTCCGCGGAACAATGTGCGCACACGTGCGTTGTTGTTGGATCCTATAGCGTAGAATCCTTTATTATACTTTACCAGGTGTCAGTCACGTTGGCTCAACCCTTGTTCTCGGTTCTTAATCTGCAAGTAGAGTATTATTTCAAAGCATAACCTCGGCAATTGCAGAGCAGGCAGAATGTGCCCCAAATAAATAGAAAATTATTCCCACTTTCATTTCTCGATCAGCTATACGCATGACGGAAAGATCGAGACTAAGTAGTTTCACTATGAAAGCTATGTACATACGCAGCTCGAACTGCGGGTATCGACAATGACCGACTGGCTGAACCGGGTATCCAGTTTGACGACAAAAACAATATTAAAACGATGTGGTTTCATGATTTAAAACCCGGCTATCGAGGTTAGATTCTGCAAGAGCGGAATGATACTGGTCACATTCATCCCTGATGTGAAAGGTAAGGCTGGGCCGCCCTCGCCGCCTAATACTCCTTGCAAGCTGTCCATCAGAATGGACAGTATCGGCATTTGCGTAGTCAACATCAGCTTATTCAGGACCTTCTCGTAATATTCGATGTGTTGACCATTGTAGATTGTCGAGTTTCCAGATGCCGACATTTCGATGTTCCCCTTTGCGAGAGCACCGACTTGGGATGACAGAATCGCAGGTAGATTCTGAATAGCCGTCTTGAGATCCACGATTCCTCGAGCTGGAACGGTGTTGTTCCCAGGAACAAGATAAACATTCTTCAACTCGGCCTTTCCGAGGAGAATCCCGCCAACCATAATATTCAGTGTCACGTTCCCCTACATAAACTGTTACTCAAAGCACGGCAAATGGGACCAAGATCACTTACCAATTCGAAAGATACCAACGATGCATTGGGTATGCTCAGTTCGGCAATAAGATTTGTTCCGTCTTCTTCGGCAGGTAACACAGCACGAGCACTCTCAATACCAAAGCCTTTCAACTTGTTGAGACCTAATCAGGAGTTTTAGCGAACGTTTATATTATACCGCATTTCAGGGCGTGCTAATTGGGAGCTCTGACCTTTGAGTTCCACCTTTTTATCGAGGTGGATATGTGCCTTCAATTTACCCACATAAGCATCTGTCTCGCCAGAAGCTGAAAGAACGAATGTTTCTTGATAAACTGCACTGTGCAAAAATGTCCCGAATAGCTCTTGGTCCAGAATATTGGTTGTTTGGTTGGTGACAGTTATAGTTGCATTACCCTTCAGATTTTGTTCTGGCAGTTGAACTGTGATATACGGGTTGGGGTTTGGTGGTTCTTGATCTACCAACAAGTTGAGCGCAATGGGTTTGAGCTTAACCGTGAATGGTTTCGGAACATCGAGGCCAGCAAAGAGAGAATACTGAACGCTTTCTGGGGTTGGGTTTGTGATGCTCGCTGAGTAAATGGGGAGAGAAGCATCGTTGACCATCCTCTGGGCAATGGCTGGGAATATGATGAGGAAACTATGCCGTCGTTAGTCCTGGGTCGTTCATCGAAAGAAAGGGAAAAGTTGCCCGGTTGCTTCTGAAGCAGGAGATGGCAAGGTCGCGATACTCACAATATTGGGAGGAAGATAGCCAAGAAGATAACACCCCCAAGCCCATAGTAACACCACCACCGCTTATAGTGACTCCAGAACCTCGCAAAGCATCCCCGTTTCTTGGCAGGATGAGAATCCTCACCCATCACGCCAGCATTTTCAATCTGTTCAACGCTCCCCTCGTTGGCCTTGTCTTTGCCACCAGGGTAATTGTTGAGAAAGTCTGGACGGTTGGCGCCAATGACATGGCTAGGCTTCTTCTCAATCGAGTCTTCTCCCATTGTGAGAGCGTTTTCAGCTTTAAACTGCAATCCAAAAGGCCCGTCTTAGCTTCAGACTACGATCCGGGACGTCCAGCTTCCATGAAATTTGCACAAGAGCTGTTAAGCACAGAATAGCAAATTACACAAAATATAGGATGGGATGAAGGTAGAATTGCAAAACCCTGCAAACTATGTCGTGACACGGCCCTGTTTTGATACATTTTGATACTGTCAGTTTCCCCACCCTCTGCCCCTCTCCCCCACGCATGCACGGACATATACTTCGGCATGGGAGGATTAACATTAGCATTATGCCTTTAGGCACAATTTACCCCATAATTGGTACGTATTGATAATGCGGGGTTCGGTTACAAACACCTTGAACAAGACTCGTTATCCACATGCAATGCGGGGTCCGGTTAACGCCCAGAAGACCCTTAACAGGGAGCGCTATGCACGGGAAGCCTTAAACACATGCGCTGCACAGAATAGGAAATATGCCATCCCAACTAGAATTTGCCGGCGCCTACCGAATGCTGCCGCGATAAGCGTTTCGTAGCCTTGTTGCCCAAGGTAATCTCTGTATATATAACTATTGTAAATGTGTTCCTGCAAAATACTCCCGTGCTTACCTTCCTCTCAACCGCCCATATATATCCTAATTTAGTGCGACGCCCCTTACTTCATCATTATACGCCTTTGTGCAAGCCCAGACAAACTATCACGCAATGACTACCATCGCCCCAGAGATGTCAGGTCCCGCTGATAGCGTCAATGAAAAAGGCGCCTTGGCAGCAAACGATGCCTTGGACAGCAGAACTATGACCCCGGAGAACCCCGAAAAGCAAAGCCTGGAAAGTGGGAAGATCATCCCTAAGAGGCCAGACCCGTTGTCCCCATCGTTCCAGCCCAAGGAGATGCAAAAAGTGGTCCGAGAGGCCATTCTTCTTGCTGGTGGTGCGGTGGCAATCCTGCTGCAGGTCGCCAACCCCGGTGTAGGCCAAGGAGTCAACGAACACAGCAACTTCGCGTACCGACCTGTGGACCGTCTGCGGACCACCATGACGTATGTTTATTGCATGGCGTTTGGTACCGTGGACGAGAAAAAGACCATTATTGACATGGTCCACCGGGCTCATGCCCCCGTCCAGGGGGCGACTTACTCCGCAAACGATGTCGACCTTCAGCTCTGGGTTGCTTCAACACTGTACGCAGTGGGGCTCGACATTACCGAAAAGATTTTTGGAAAATATGACGACGCTAAGGCCGATGAGATCTACCAGGAGTACGCCGTTCTGGCCACAACACTGCGAGTGCCCCCGGAGATGTGGCCTGTTGACCGCAAGGCGTTCTGGGAGTACTGGGACCGCAGCATCGCAAGCTTCGAGATCTCGACTCACGCTATCAGTGTTGGCAAGGACCTCCTCTGGAACAAGGAACTCCCATTGTGGGCCAAGATTAACATGCCTGCGCTGCGTCTGATGACGGCAGAATGGTTGCCACCGCACATGCGTGACGCCTATGGACTCAAGACTTCGAAATCTCGTAAGAGGGCGTACAAGATCTTATTGGGCGTGACCAAATCGGTATACCCTCAATTGCCTATGTTCATTCGAACATACCCAATGAAGTACTACATGAAGGATATGCGCCGGAGAATGAAGAATATGGCTTAGTAGAGACAGCTTTCAGCCTCTTTTTCCTTTGTGGGATTTCTTCAAATTGTATATCTTTGTTTTTGCTGCGTTGGGATGGGAATGCATAGTACTATATAGAAATTACTTTATGATAAATTGATACCCGATTACCTCTATGTCGTTCGTGAGCTCAATAATGTCGTTCAAATAAAACATGGCCCAAGTAACTGGTTTACTTATTGCTATAATATGACATACAGGATGTTTATTGCGAGCAGCCGCTTTGATTTTCGATGCAAGACATGATTCTTTTCTGAATGTCAAGACATTTCTCTTATTAAATAATTCAACCAAGCAACATTTAACGTATTATCAAATTGACAGAGCTCGTATTATATAGCTAGTTGTATCTGCCCAAATTATTGACTTATGTACTATGGAGTATGCTCCTCCAAAGAGAACGGGCCCTCGACATCTCGCATGATACCATGGCCCATGCCGACCATCCATCTCATCATAAACCTCCCACGCGCCAGGTCCTTGGTTCTTTATCCGCCGAGGATGGCGGAGAGCAGACCTCCTATCAGTTGAGCGACAGCAGAGATCAACTATGGAATGTTAGCAGTGAACTATGCACCAAGAGCTAATAGGCAAATAACTTACAGGAGCAACGTCGTTGATCAGGCCAGTCGTCTGCTTGACGAATGCCGGAGTCAATAGGTTGTTTGCGTTGTTGATGAGGCCGCTGATCTTCTTGATGAAGTCGGTCGTAAGAAGGCCAGTGAGCGAAGATAGGAGAGGACCAGAGAGGAGGCTGTCAGCAGTGCCAATCAACTTCTTGGTCTGGTTGGTGGTCTTGTCATCGAGGAGTAGCGCCAGGTGAGTGACAACAGACTCAATGTTCCTGAAGGTTGCTGGCTTCAGCAGCGAAGTAATGGCACCGAGATCTTCCGTGAGCGTTCCGAGCAGGCCACTGAGGTCAACGGCCCTGTTGTTCAAATCCAAGGTAAGAGCAGGTGCTGCCTCTTGCGAACCTTGTGCCGTTGGGGTGGCGAAGGCAAAAGGAGCCAGGACGAGGAGAGGAACGAAGCTGAAAAAACGCATGTTGGCGGTTTGGCTTGTCTAGGAGGCTGTTCTGCGTTTGATGGATTGATTGGACTGGGCCTGGGTTGAGCTGATCGTGAAACTCCATTTTTCCATGGATATTCTCGGATTACTTATAGCATTGAGGAGCAATTGGGTTAAGGTCCAATGTTCTCACTAGCACGCTATCTCGATAGGCCTGACTCCTCACGCACAGGGGTCTCGGGTATGAACTGCGGGGTTAGCCGGTGCACTGCTGCATAGGCGGGGTACGATACGACGGGTTCCCCACGGGGAACCCCACAGGGCAGTGCTACAATGGGTGAGCTCTGACAGCTGAACAAGGAACCGTGCCTGGCACCCCCACTGCCAACTTCCTGAATGATGCTTGTTGTTAGCCGTGCGTAATTAACATCAATGGCATGACCCAAGCCATGCAACTAATTACAGGAACAACTGCATACCCCGCATGATCTGTTACTTCTATAACCTCGGGTAGGCTTAGTTGCTAAATTGATACTTCACATGGAAAATCTCTCTAGAGCCGAATTGGTGGTAATTATTCTTGGAACTGAAGATTGTTGAAGTTTAATAATGCACACATAATCCACACCTTGGTCGATCATGCTGGCGACCGCAACATCGATTTTCCTTACCTTATTCTACTTTTCTAAGTCGGTGGACTATACATTGTTGTAAATATCCTTCTGGCCTGCCTACTCGATCTTTATCAACATCGCCCATCATGTGGTCCAAGGCACTTTGTCTCTTGCTGTTCACGTTCATCGCCTGTGTAATGGCCCAGAACGATGGAATACAAGAGGCTCGCGATGCCATGGCACAATTAGTGTATGTATTTTCTGCACTTTTGAAGATACCGACTAACAATCCCTCAAGTGCCAAATTATCATCCAAGGTTTCTCTCATCACCGATGAGGTGGCGAAGAATAAGAAAAGACAGGAAGAAGCCTCTTCTGCTTCTGACGCTCCCGATGCCATGTCACAATTAGTGTATGTACCCTCTGTACTATAGCAGAAACCAGCTGATAATTTTCAAAGTGCTGCATTATCATCCAAGGCATCTATCACCGGAACCGTTCAAGTTGCAACAACCATGCCAACATGCATGGGAGGATTCGACGCGCCGGATGCCACACTCGCGCGGGCCATGCTCACTGCTATTCCTGGCTCTGTCCTTGGTCAACTCGGAAATGCTGGCGCTCGCAGCTCGATTGCGAGTGCATTCAAGGCTGGGACGACCCCATCGTGGTATGAGAACCTAGCTCCCGAAATCAAGAGCTACGTCTTGAGCGTCCAGACACGCGCCACCACCGGCTGCACACCTACGCCAACTGATGACGGTACTGGCAGCGGCGGTGCTGCAGGAGCAAACGCAAAGGTAGGAGGCGATAAGGGTGGCACCAGCACTTCAGAGGCCCTGGCTTCTCGGCCGACAGCGGCTATTGTTGGACTTTCTGGTGCTCTAGGTATACTGGGGCTGATGATTGCTCTATGAAGAGGGGGTGGTTTTTGGTGTGTAATGGGTAACGAACGAGTTGGGAGGCATAGAATTTGATCGGCGTCGGCTGAGGAATGGGAGACGATCAAATCTGTAAAATCAGGGGTCTGGAGATGCTACCTGCGCAAGCGTAACGTTAGGGCATTAGGAATGGGACCACGGCCACTAGTAGATGGAGCATGGACTCATTTATGTCCCCGGCGGGGCTGAAACCCACAAGTGCGGATTGCCACCCCTAAATATCAATAGATCGGACTTTACCTCCACCTCCACGTGCCCCCCTCACTTCTGCATACCTATAATTAGTGATATATGCACCGTGAAGTCGTTTCCTATGCAAAACTAGACTGGCCTAGAGCGCTCTAATCTTATATGATCTCCTGATTTCTTAGCGGAAGAAGTGGCTCCTTTGGGCAGAAACATGACCTGGCTTTCCTTGGGGCTCTATTAGTATAAGTATCAAATTGCCAAGCTGTGGGTTCGCCAAGGCACAGGGGTCTGCGGTAAAGCTGTGGCCGAAGGACCCGCACTGACTCGACGCTGCAGAGTAAGTCAACGACGACACAGTACTTGATATCGCGACTGAAACTTGTCTAGTTTTTGGTCTAATCACTTGAAGCTCTGGCTCAGTCTTCCTTTGACTATTTATAGAATGCTCCTGTAAGCTTGTCTAGGACGAACCGCTGGTTCTGGCTCTAAACGCGGGAGCTTGAAGTATCACGTGACTGCTTCTGGCCCTAGCCGTTGAACTTGTACCGAGCTAGTGGTTAGGGGTCCGTGCCATCCGCAGTCCCCGCCATGTATCAAGCTAAACCCCGCAAAACGTATCCTACAGTATGGACACCTCACTTCTTCATGCTACGTTTTTCTGAATTTCTGATCTTATCATTTTCTAAATAAGCGCTCTCCATGGCCAGCAAGACTTTTGAGGAGGCTCTCGCAGCAGCGGAGAAATTTGCGGAAGGCGAAGATGTGGGAAAGAGAGGACCGTGGGACGAGCTCGCGTCCTGGTACTGGGGTTTATGGGATGAGCTGGGCAATGGCTTCGCCCCAGGAAGTCAAGATGGCCGCGGACCGCAATTCAACACGACGCATAGCGCAGGCCATAGCACCGACCAGAACAGCGACCGTAGCAGCTCTGCAGCGAGAGATTCTGTGACTCAAGAGATGCCATATGGCTCAGCTCAGGAACAACTGATTCTGAACGTTTGGCCCGGCATCGACGAGATGGAAGGTTTGAGCCAGGATAACCCTTTTGATCTTCCTTCGAAATCTTTTCGTGACGAGCTTGTCATCCTCTTCTTCAAGCATGTCCACCCCCTATGCCCAGTCTTTGACGAAGTTGAGTTTCACAACGCCTACTACCGTAGAGGCGACATGTCATTCTTGAAAAGCATCACAATGGCCGAGTTTCAAGCCATGATATTCGCGGGCGCGATGGTAATTTCACTCCATGAACAGATTTGTAAGCTCTATCTGCGAATGCTAACAGCTATATTAGCATCTCAACTACGACCAGATATGCAAAACAAAATATACTTCAATAATCGAGTGCCATCAAGACCTTTTTGAGTCGGCTAGAGTAAGCTCGGTCTTGCAATCGAGAAAATACCAAAATAGTAACAATGCCTCATTAGAAAACTTACCACGCATCTGCCAAAGAATCGGCCATTAGCCGTGCCAGAGCGGCCATCTTGCTTAGCTTCTGGAGTCCTTTCAGTGCTGAGGAGCAGTCGAATTGCTACTGGGTCGATCAGGCATTTATACATGCCCGAGTAGCCATTTTACAGGAACTAGATTATGCACATATATCCGTCAGTCCAGGACGAAGGAAAATTATCTGGTGGTGCTGTCAGCTTCGCGATTCCATGCTAGCATTCGCCCTCCGCCGCATCAATCGCCTGCACACAGAACCATTAACCCAGATTATTGTGACTCCGGAAGATTTTGGTATGGAGTCAGCGGAGCCATGTTTCATGAGCCCCATTTCCAAAACGCTGTCTATCGACAACTTCATCAAGCAGTGCGAACTTAGTCGGGTCATGGCGAGGATTATGATGTTCCAACAAAGACTGGGATATGCGAAATACAATGATAGGCGTCGTAACGTCGATGTGAACGAGATTATGGAGGTTATATCGTTTCATTCCGAGGTGACAGCATTGCGAGAGGATTTTGAATTCTCCCTTGATATATCTCGGAAGATGTCCATGGACAGGTGTGATGTGCCCTGCCAACTGTCCAAGATAATTTCAGAGTAAGTTGATACGCCGGCACAATCTCAACTTCTGTCGAAGATGGCTGACTTTAACTGCTTGATAGTTCTGTCATTGCGGTGCTATACTTTCCCTACACGCACCTCAACCCTTACAACTATGCCCTTCCAGCGAGCAAATTCATTGAAGGCGCAGTACAGGAAGTTATGGATTCGGCTTCACGTATAGCCAGAAGTGCCGAGGACTTGTTATCTCAAAGCGATAATAACAGCATTCCACTAGCACTGTGAGCAATCAGTTTAACATTCCCAAGATGCAAATGCTAATATTAACAGTGGGGCGTATATCACCTTTCCGATCGTCCTCAAACTCACTTTGCTGGGAGACACAAGGAAGCCTAGTGACTCGGCAATAGATCTGCAGGAGATGCGCAGTCTCATGAGAGTACTCTACATTCTCAAGAGCCGCTTTAGTGGTGGACAGTTTGTTTCTAACGTCATCGACGCTGTTATTAAGCGCGTCGTTCATGGGGACGACGATGAAAACGAACCAGGCCGGCTTTTATCTCTTCTTCATGATGCGGCAGGTTATATTCAGGAAGATGTGGACCGTGAACTTGTTACTATTACTTAGGGTTTGGAAGAACATGGGATGGGGGTCTTTTCGGCGTATGCTTTTTTGTTATTGGTTGAGGCAAGGCAGTTACAGGATGGGTTCACCGTGGCATGACGTATTTTATGATTTATTGGTTGCGATGTTGGGATAGTCTTTTATGAAATTGTTTAGGTGAAACCAGTCCTGCGTATGCCATGGCTATTATGCGTGAGCTTATCACCTAGAAGACAGGCTTGGCCAAGAACCTCAGATACGTCAACACACTCGAATACTACGATGTAAGAACATCGGCGATATCCCCCAAGGTGCCTCCAGAAAATCGCTATGCGGTTAACTCCAAGACTTTCCTTATGCAACCTTAAACATAATTATTCTATGTTCGTACTAATCTGTATGCTCACCCTCGGGTAACCACTCTTGCAGGGTTCCCCTCATTTTATTCCCCACGAATAGCTACCCCGCACACCCATCGTACTTTACCCTATCAGTTTACCGTCGAAACCTCGGCCATGGCAACCAAGGACCTGTGATATCCACCCACCCAGCTTTCATTGTATCGTGACTAAGTAACAGCTCATTGACCCATTTTTAGGACATTATTATTTGATACCAAAGCAAGTTATTCATAGTTTTATCTCCAAGTCAGTGTAGAGTTGTCATTCAAATCGCCACTATGGTATACCAGGCAGAGCAGAATTACAACGTACCTGACGTAGATGCCTTGTCCCTCTTGTTCGGTGCGTACCTGAAGCTCCGTTCGCCAACTCGAAACCAACCAAATTAATATCTATATAGATTCGAAATATTGTGATGCGGCCGAAGACACCAAAATCCATATTGAAGCCGGCAACGATGCCAACTCCGTCACCAAATCCCAAGCACGAGACCTAACCCAACGAATCGCACATGGACTAAGGAACAAATTCAACATCGGTGCGGCTGGTCCTGGCAAAGACGTTGTCGTGAGCATTTCATCTGGCCAGCCCCTTCTGCCGGTTCTATTTTACGGGGTTGTCGCTGCAGGCGGCGTCTACTCTGCGGCGAGTTCATCCTTTACGACACCCGAATTAGCGCGTCAGATTACTCAAGGAGGCAGCAACTTGGTAGTGTGTAGCCCCGACACACAGGATGTTGCTGTCGCAGCAGCGAAGCAATGTGGTGTGCCTCTCAACCGGGTGTTGTGTTTGAAATCGAGCCCGGTATGGAGCCTGACGTCAATTGGCGACAATCAAAACTCCATCTCGAGCGAGAAACTCGATTGGGAGAGGATCACGAACAAAGAAAAGCTTGAAAATAGCCTTGTTTGCTTGCTCTATTCGTCAGGAACCACTGGGCCTCCAAAAGGTTCTTTAAGTCACATATTCCCTTTTGATACTTGAGCTAACCAGCCATCCGACAGGCGTTCTTCTATCCCACTCGAATATAGTATCGGCAGCCTTCATTACCGGCGAACTCGGTAGAGAATACACAGCGAAGCGCGGAAGCCCATTCGAATACAGGACCCTCGCCCATCTGCCAGCCGCCCACATCGCTGGAGTTCAGGGATATTTCATCAACCCATTCTACATGGGCGGCCCCGTATACTGGATGCCCAAGTTTGATTTCCAAAAGTTTCTGGACTTCAACAAGCGCTACCGAATCACCTTTTTCTTCAGCGTCCCTCCTATTTACCTCCTGATTGCCAAATCACCCGCCGTAACAGACCAATTCGAAAGCCTGGAAATTGCAGTCAGTGGGGCTGCACCTCTGGGGAAGGAGCTGCAGCTGGCGGCGAGTCAAAAATTGGGCAAAGGGAAGACGTTTATCAGTCAGACTTGGGGATTGAGCGAGACTACTGGTAGTGTGACAGCAATGCCTTGGGGCCGGAATGACGATACCGGCAGTGTCAGCCCGGTACTTCCTAATATGCAGCTGAGGTTAGTATTTTGATCGCATTTTTGCCTTTCGTCGTTAACTTTGATCTCATAGACTTGTCGATGACGATGGAAAGGATGTTGCCGCTGGCCAACGTGGAGAAGTTCTCGTCAAAGGCCCTGTGGTCACCAAAGGATACCATAATAGCCCGAAGGTGACAAAAGAAGCTTTCGTTGATGGGTGGTTTTTGACCGGAGACGTGGCGGAGATACGCGATGGTTTAGTCTACATTGTGGACCGAAAGAAGGTAGAGCATATTTACCAATTCTCTGAGGAATATCATGCACTAACATTCCCAGGAACTTATCAAATACAAGGGCCTTCAGGTTGCACCAGCCGAACTAGAAGCGATCCTTCTCTCGCACCCGATCATTCTAGACGCAGCTGTGATCGGGGTCGAACAAGAAGGGACAGAAGTGCCGCGCGCATTTGTTGTTGTGGGCAAGAAAATATCCGAGGAAGAGATCAAGTCCTTTGTAAAATCTAAGGTGGCGAGTTACAAGCAGCTGAGAGGCGGCGTCGTTTTTGTGGATGCAATTCCCAAAAATGCGTCTGGGAAAATCCTACGCCGAGAGCTGAGAGATGCCTCGAAGAAGCCCACAGCGAAGCTGTAATATCTCAAAGTAGATAGTGTTTTCATAGAATGATAGAATGTAAATTTTGTTGCTATTATCCAATTGGATAAATAGCACCACCTACCTCAACTTTTCTCCACGTGAATTTGGATATTTATCATCTCTAACCTGTACCTTTATTTGAAGCTCCCCTGCACGAACCATGCCAAAAGTGTATCAAAAGTCTATTTTGATAAATTCGGCAATGGGAGGCTCTCTTATTATGCACAGCATAAACAAACGGTTAATTGTACCCATGGCGGCATGTGACTACCTGCATCTAAAACGACCACTGGGGAGGGGTTCGGGTTAACCGATTCAAGCCTCGGGCCCCTCTCAGTCAACAACAGATATATATCAAGCATAGCTTCACGCCACAAACTACAATCAAACATCAAGAACATCAAATCAAATAATTCACCATGTCTTCCACCGATCGCGCCGTAATCCCCTTCTCGGAGCCGCCGTACCTCAGCGGATTCCCATCCCCGTACTACAGCCCGTCGCATCTGAAATGGCAGAAGACCTGTCGCGCGTTCATGGAGGAGAACCTCCTCAAGCATGCGATGGAGTGGGAGCGTGAGGAGACCGTCCCCGAGCACGTCTTCAAGAAGTTTGCGGACAACAACTTTTTGATTCCCAACCTTCCGGCGCCGCTTCCCGTGGTGTGGCTGAAGAAGCTGGGAATCCACGAGATGCCCGGAGGAATCAAGGTTGAGGACTGGGATTATTTGCACACCGCAATTTACGTTGATGAGGTATTTGCTCTATTTTACGATGCGGGGTGGTGACATCAGCTGACGTGGGATTTTTTTCCGTGAAGATGGCACGTTCTGGACTTGCTGGTCCGTCCGCGTCGGTGACTGTGGGCATGGCCTTTGGTGTTGCTCCCGTCATCAAGTTCGGTAATGCGCAGCTCCAAGAACGCTTCCTTCCCGACCTTCTCACGGGGAGAAAGCGCACTTGCATTGCTATTACGGAGCCTGACGCAGGTTCTGATGTCGCTAATATCACTACAACCGCTGTTAAAACTAAGGATGGCAAGCATTACATTATCAACGGAACCAAGAAATGGTGAGTTGTCACGTTCTTTTCTCGTACGCGCAATTGGCTTATCTGTATAGGATCACCAATGGTATCTGGGCCGATTACTCGGCTATGGCTGTCCGAACTGGTGGCCCTGGACCCAGTGGCCTCTCTATGATCCAAGTGCCACTGAAGGGTTACCCGGGAGTTACCATGAGGAGACTCAAGGTTGCTGGTCAGATCTGCGCCGGTACCACCTACATCGAGCTCGACGATGTTAAGGTGCCCGTTGAAAACCTGATTGGTCAAGAGGGTCTTGGTATGAGTTACGTGATGACTAACTTCAACCACGAGCGGTTGACTATTGCGATTGGTGTTACACGCCAATCTCGCGTGGCGCTGGCTGCTGCGTTCGAGTACTGCCTGAAGAGAGAGGCGTTTGGAAAGACTTTGATGGATCAACCCGTTGTGAGGAACCGCCTTGCGAAATGCGGCGCTGAACTCGAGAGCCAGTCTGCTTGGGTCGATCAATTTGTGTACCAGATGACCAAGCTGAGCAAGGCGGAAGCGGACCTCAAGCTAGGTGGTCTAACAGCAATGGTGAAAGCACAAGCAGGAAGAGTATTCGATGAGTGTGCGAGATGCGCCGTTCTGTTATTCGGAGGAAACGGCTACACGAGAACGGGACAAGGAGAGCTTGTTGAGAGTAAGAACATCCTTTTTATATTGTCTTTCTCTTACCCAGTACTAACGAATGCCAGAAATTTACCGAGAAGTGCCCGGCGCCCGTATCCCAGGTGGCAGCGAGGACGTGATGTTTGATCTTTCGATTCGCCAGCTGGTGAAGCTTTTCAAGCAACAGACGGCGGCACTCGGGGAGCCATCTAAACTATAGAAGCTGGCTGAAGGTTGTTATGATAGAGCCTTCGAAGCCGTGCTGGTAGAGCACTTCTCTTTATACCAAAATCGAGTGTACAGTAATAAAAATAAACTGTCGTTCATACAACACCATTGTGATGCTTGTGTTCGGTACCTAAATATATACGCCGCCTCCACCCATCTTGCTCCACCAGCGATAGGAACGGCCCCATAGGCGGTTGCCATGTGAGGCACAGGGTGGCCCGTGCCTACCTAGGCAAACCTAAACCCCGCAATCTAATCTCATCTACCCCGCCTCCACACTATTCCAACCTGAACCCTGGGACCACCAGACGCCTCCATGGAATCAGGCGATTTCGGTTCCTTCTTCCAACTCGGAGTTAAGTTATGAGAATTGGGATCTAGGCGGTAATGCAGTATGGCTAGCGTAAGTCTGGCACCCCACAAGCTTGGTCAGTTTCCCAGTGTATGTGAGATAGCAACAGGTGACGAACTATCCAGATGACTCCTACACGCAACAGCTACTTCCGCAATCGACAATATATTACAATTTAGCTTTTACAGCTACAGAATTTCCTGTTTTAGATCGCGCCTCATTTTCCTTATTCCAGGCCTGGATCCTTCGTTGATGCCCCGAATCGAACAACTCCCTCCATCCCTTCCCAAACTTGGGAAGCTTTCTTCCAGGCTGCCCCGGCGCAGGTTCACCAGCAAGCTCCCTCACAGTCTCAAAATACTCCTCGAAGTGAGGGTATAGCGCGGTGAAAGGGACGCCGTCACCCTTCTTTGCGACGCGGTCCGTTTCCCACTTCTCCTGTTCTGCGATTGAGGGGAGCTGGACACGGCCGGCAAAATATCGGGCTGCAAGCACTGCTTGCCACTCAAAGGCTTTAAATGTAAATCCAGCAGCAATCTATAAAAGTTAAGTTAAGGTTAGTTGCTTGTTTCTTTTGCAGGGAATAGATTTGGTGGGCTGCGACTTACAGCACCAACGAATGCGAGAGTGGGATCCTGTTGCTGAAAGATATGGATAAAGCCCTGGCAGGCGATTGTTCGTGACTGGGAAGTCGGGGAGAAAAGGCAACGTCCATGAGTAGCCCGTGCCTAGGATAATATTGTCGACATTGTCGATGTGCGACCCGTCTTCGAATATGATGGTTCTGCGCCCTTCCGCGCTTTCAATCCTCTTTATGGCCGGGCGCGTCTGGATATCTGTGTGCTCCAACGCCGATTTGCCGAAATAAGGATGCCATTTTCCGCGTACGACAGCATTTATCGGGTGCTGGGCGACTCCGATGAGATCACGAGCAATATCCATCCCAGATACTGATGCGCCAATCACAACAACATTCTACGTCGGTATTAGTATCTGCACATACAAAAACAAGTTCAACTCTTGCTTTCTTGTCAAACATACCTTTTGTCGATATTTCTCTCCTCCTCTGTACCCCTTACTATGCTCTACCGACTCCGGATATGCACGAGCGAACTCCTCCAGCCCCTCGATATAGGGAACATGCGGAACCGTATAATGTCCACTTGCCACCACCACCGCATCGAACTCCTCCACCCACCAGTAATCCCGCTCAGATCCCGCCTTTCTCAGCGTCAGCTTCCAACTCCCATTGACTTTCTCTACCCTCTCCACTGTCACCCCGCATTCCACAAAATCCTTGTACCCTTTTCTGTCTAGCAGTCCTTCGATGTATTTCTGAACCACAGTATGGTGGCGGAAGGGTGTTTCAGGGCCGTGCCGTTGGATTGAGCGTGATGTCTGTTTCACGGGAATGGGTTCCTGCGAGAACTCCATCGTGTGATAGTCGATATTTGTCTCGAGCAGCGGATAGA
This sequence comes from Pseudogymnoascus sp. BL308, assembly GCA_001630595.1. Classification (NCBI taxonomy): domain Eukaryota; kingdom Fungi; phylum Ascomycota; class Leotiomycetes; order Thelebolales; family Thelebolaceae; genus Pseudogymnoascus; species Pseudogymnoascus sp. BL308. Next base: position 23,904 of record LMYD01000732.1, read on the forward strand.
CGGATGTTTCATCGTGGCGGTACTGGGTTGAGCGCGGGACATATGTTGGGAGAGAGGCAGGGATATCATGTGGTTTGTCTGCGGTGCGACTGGCGAGTGTCTTGAAGTCAGGGAGCTTTGGGGATATGTGGGCAGGGTCTTGGACCCTGAAATAAGCAGGTTAGCATTCCTAAAACTATTATGATGTCGTGGTATTGCCTTATAAGATCTATAACGATTTATAACGACCTATAACGATCTATAACCAAAAATAAGGCGTATAATGAGTCTCAGTTGCGAACGTACCAGCATCCGCCGACCTTCTCTCGGCGCTCAAAGACGCGAATCACATCGAACGCCTGTTCCTGCGCTAGTGCGTCTACGGCGATGGCGCCGGCAGGGCCCGCGCCAATAACAGCGACCCTCTTGATGCCAGGCATAATGTCTAGGTCTTAAATAGCCGGGTGAATATAAGATATAAAATCCAAAAGACGAGGAAATCGAAGAAATCTCGTTCAAAAATCGCCAAAACCACCAGATGCCGGTTTGGTTTTATTTAGTAGATGGAAAACTTAAAGCCCATCACTAAGGCCTCGGCGTTTGGAATTTAGTTAGATGTGGGGCGTTGCTCGGTGTTCGCAATGGAGTGGGTGTAAGGCGTGATTATGAACTTTCTTATCGTATCAAAGCACAAACCGCACAATTGGGTAATGTGTATTTGCGTCAATTGATGCAGAATACATGCGGTGCACGTGGATTGGGAGTTTATTATCTATAGCCTAGTACGCGGGGTCTCCTCGTTGCAGCATAGACTGCCATGCATCCTTGTTTGCCATGCGTAAGGGCGTATGGGCGTAAGCAGGTATAGGATTGTGTGATCAAGATAATGGATTTTGATGGATATCCTCTTTTCCGTGTCTGCGTTTTTGTCTTTGTCTTTTTCTTGTCTCTCTAAATTATTGTCGAGGCCCCTTCAACCTATGAAATCATGGTCACCACTCTAGATTCTGCGGACTTGAAGTCCTCAGTAATCATAGACAATCCCAGCACTAGAGAAGCTTCAATTCGGGATTTGGAGAAGTCCTCAGATAATGCAGCATATCTAAGCACCCCGCCTTCAATCCAGACCGCCGGCGACGATGTAGACACAACGGCTTCATTGCAGGCTCGATCGAGGTCCGGCTTCTATCTAACCCCGTCTTATTCCTAAGAAATTAGGAAATCTACGAGCCCAGCTAATTTCCCTGCAGAGTTGACCTCTCCGTTCTCCCGCTTTTGTTTCTTGGTTTATTCGTCTTCCAGCTCGACCGTATGAATCTCGCCAGCGCGCTCACAGCAGGCCTCAAAAACGATATTAAAATCACACAAGCCGACGTCAATCTCGGGAACCAGATGATGTTTCTCGGTATTGTAGTCCTTGAAATTCCCTCCAACATGCTCCTGCAACGGGTAAATTACTCCCCAAGCCTAATAAGGCCCGAGCAAAACAGATAATATTCTAACTCGTTCTAGATCGGTCCCCGAATATATATCAGTATCCAAGTAATTATATTCGGTTTGATAGCGGCTCTACAAATATTTGTGCGCGACAGAACCGGGTTTCTTATCATAAGGAGCTTCCTGGGGTTGGCCGAAGCCGGATACATACCAGGTACCATATACACACTCTCTACTTGGTACCAACACAAGGAATTGGCAACGCGAGTAGCAATATTTTTCTCCGGTATGTTCGGAGGGAATGCATTGAGCCCCTTGCTCGCCTCTGGTATTTTGAAGCTCGGGGGTAGATATGGACGACCGGGTTGGCAGTGGATTTTTCTCCGTACGTTTATCCCCAGGTACTGATGCATTCTCACCCTCACAATGTACTGACATTCGACATAGTCGAGGGTATCTTCACTATCGCCGTTGGCCTCCTCATCGGATTCCTGCTCCCCGGCTCGCCCGAACGCCCCCGTCCGCTCTTCTTCGAGGGCCTTGTGCGCATCTCAGATTCCGACGGGGTACTCCTCCAACAACGTATCGCAGCCGATCTTCCAAACAAGTCCTACGAACCCCAGCATATACGCATCACGCCGGCTAAAGTCTGGAAAACACTATCCCACTGGCGTCGCTGGCCGCATCTTATTTCCACGAGTCTTGTGTTCTCGACATGGAGCTCTCTTACAACTTACACGCCAACAATTATCATGTAAGCCAGCTCTCATTTTGCTCTCTAGTTGCAAGAGTCACCGTAGTTTACTGACTTATTCTAGGTCCCTGGGGTTTGACCGTACCAGTGCCAACGCACTTGCCTGCATTGGGCCAGTCATCGCTCTTACCATCGTCTTCTTCTTTGCGCGTCTCAGCGATTACACGAACAGGCGCGGTCTCATGGTCATGATTGCCATAACCTGCTATATCACCACTTTAATAATAGCTCGCGTGACACAGCCACACGTGGGAAAATGGAGCCGCTGGGGCCTATGGACAGCCGTGAATGCATTTGCAGTTGGCTACCATCCGGTGCAAAATACGTGGTTGCAGTTGAACTGCCACGATCCGGCGGAGAGGAGTATCAGTATAGCGTAAGTTCTCGAACCTATTGTATATTATGGGTGGCAGTTGGCAGCGGAATACTGGTTAATCAGAGGCTAATTGTATTCTATAGGCTCTGGGTGATGTCGGCTATCTCGGGGTTGATGTATGGGACGCAGTACTTTCAGGAAAAAGATCTGCCGCTATACTCTCCTGGACTAGAGATTATGATCGGAGTCTCAGCAGCTGGCCTGGTGCTAGCGGGTGTTCAGATTTGGATATATAAGGTATATGTTCCGGCCCAACCACCAACTATTCTGGTTGGTGGTTGGGCCGGAACATATATAATAGAACGACGAAAGAGTTAAAAGAGCATGGCTTGCTTGTTGAAGGGGAAAGATTCAACTATATTACATAGACTCTTGAGCTAATTATTTTATTTATCTAGATAAATTAAGTTAAATCAAATGATGCCCGGGCGAGTATACGAAAAGTACACATTATATTTAATTATCGCAAAGATGCATTTTAGATCAATATTTAGGTGTGCGGGATAGGCCATCGACTATATTATTTTGCTTTGGGGGCCATTTCGTCCAACAATTTCAGCCACCCACGATACATACCCCTTTCGGGAAAATGCATGGACCAGTGCGTCCGTGCACTGTTGGACATCGAGTTCAGAGTAACAACGTCAACATGTAAGAGGACTCACCTCATCCACAATTAGGGCATATTGCCTTGAGTAACAGCCATGGCCATACCTTCCATCCGGGCCGAGATGCGGGGGGTACTCGACGAGTGGGCGACATGGGTAGACGACTGGGCTCCATGGGCCTCGCCCGGGGAGAATCGCATACAGTCTTGGTTGAATACGGCCTGGGCCATTTTTATGTACATTGTCTTTTTTATATTTACCGTTACTTACAAGTCCAACCTGATTGCCGCCTACTTATGGAGTTTCATTTGGCCTTGGTCGCCTCGCAACGAAGACCTTCGTGTTCAGAAAAGGGAGGGAAGAGGGTTCCAACAGCTTGTCCTCCAGGCGTCGGATAGTACCATGTTAGTCGCGTCGCCTCAGATACAAGAGCAGGACATTATTGAAAAGGACCGAAATTACTTATTCCATCGCATTCCGTTTGAAATCCGTCGTCAAATCCTGATTTTGGCTTTTGGCGAACAGACGGTCCACATGGACCTCCAGTTCCGGTACCCACTCAAACTCACCGACAAAAAACGCGCGGGCCAGGAATTCCATGCCAGGATTGATTACAATATAATAGGTACTCCTTGGGAGAAGTGTAGGGAGATAACAGAAGGGGAGAGACAGCAATGGAGATGGTTTAGCTGTGTTTGCCACAGGTTTCCGCCAAATGCAAGTCAGTTGCCACTTGGAAGGAGACGCAACTATCCATGGTCGTACTCTCGTGATCCAGACACCGACTATTGTCTTGACGGATCTGGGACCTGTGACGAGTGGCCTGGGGAGTGGCCAGTAAAGTGCCAGTTTGGCATTATGGGGTTGCTGTTGTCTTGTAAACAGGCGTGAGTGGACCTTGGGATTTATGGATCAAAAAAGAAGCCAAGCCGTCTATATCCTGTTTGGTTCAGCAACTAATTGCATATCGTTTAGTTACCGAGAAGGCATAGATGTCCTCTACAAAACTAATACCATCCATATCGCATCGCCAATTCTCATGCGGAGCATGCAGGAAGTTTTTTCTTGGCAGAGGCTACAGGACATCACGTCCCTTGAACTGTTGTGGAAACCAAAAATATTACCCATTAACCTGGGATTCACCAGTAGCAAAAATTCTCAACACAGACGTCCGGCTGGGCCAATATTCCCGAGTCTGCGAATCCTCCGAATCTCATTTAAAAGGCTAGTATTTGGTGAAGAGGACTGCACGCTAGGAATAGTGTGGCCGTATGAGAACGAGGAAGTCCTCAGTCATAGGCTGCATGACCACTTTCTGCCTGAAGTGGATAAGTTCCTAGAGAGAACAGTGCCGCCTACCACAGACGTCACCGTATCGTGCTCGAAGTATGATTGGTATGTAGCGACTGACATGTTTCTGATGGAGAAGCAGGGAAAGGAGGAGACGAGAATGCAGCGCGCAGATATCGAGGGATTGAAGTGTTGGAGGAACACACCAAAGAAAATTAAGGATGTATCCGATAGGGCGTTAGAGGATGCTTTGGGGGTTGAAGGGCGGAGAAAGGGGTTCTGGATTCATGTATGCATCGAAATGGTGCACCTGACTCTCGATAATGGCTGTAAGTGTGTCTTTGGCTGCAATGATTTAACAGCTAACAATAGGTTGAAGATAGCTACGACCAGAATCGACACGACCTGCATAATCTCGGCCCAGGACGGTATCGATACTGCTAATGCGTTACCTCGCTGCAGATTCGCAACAGAACCTGAATACACACACGAAGTCAACAGTATAACCGCATCTCATCTCTAGCGCCCATATATGAAGCATGCGTATATGCTTTGATCTTAGAACCAATGCCGGAGATGATGATTCCTTCCCCGTCCAAACCGCCTACCATGATACACACGCACTTAGTCGCAGCCTCCGTATGATCGATCGCTTGCAGCGAACGGGCATTGCTTCAGCGCCCCAGACCCAGCTAGAAATTATCAGGTTAGCCGCCCAGGCACCCTGCCCGCCAGATATACCACTTACATGAGACGCAGTTGTTATCAAGGTAGTAGCCCGGAACATAACAGCCATTGAGCTGTGGCTTGGTACCCACATTCCACGTGAAGAACCAAGTCCTTCAACACCAAAAATTAGCGATGAGCCTCTATCACACCTACAATTATATACTTACTTGATGCCATTGACGCTCTCACACTTCGTCCAGCACGCAAATTCGATGTTGTTGGTGGTCCCCTTAAAAGATCTGATGATTCTGTTGTTGTTCCCCTTGTGCTTGGGCAGGAACCAGCAGTCTACAGTCGTCGCCACGTGCACGACGTCGCAGAACCTGTTCTTGCGCTTCGCTAGGCCAATGGCCTCGGCAGCATCATCGCGCGTTTGAATGTTGCTGATCTTGAGGGCTTGGGTTTCCTCATGAGAAAGGGGAGATGCGGCAAGGGGGCTGGCAAGAGCTGTGAGAGGCAGGAGGACAGCCGTAAGGGCAGTGATGAAATGCATTTTGGGTAGTAGTTCGTTTATATGGAGGGGTTTGAGCTGTATTGTGATGGGGGACGGTGCAATTATCTGCGGTGCAATTATCTGTGGATAGAGGGCTCCTTTTGTAGTATCTCGTTGTAGTTTCTCACTGGACTAAACTCTTACTTCAGCTAGACTATGCACCCTGCTAATAATTACCCCCCAATTAAATATCCTCATGAGACTTATGGTCTGAAGATCAATTGTAAGCACTTTTTGCTACGGCCTAATAGATGGCCGAGCCTCCCCGCGTCGATGCGTTTTAACACGACTAGTTTTAAACAACATCACCAACTTTTTCAGACAGAACCAAGTCCAGAATATTGGGCTGGGAGCTCCCTCAGTCGAATAACTTCTTGGAAAGAAGTTATGATAGAGAGCCGACCCAGGACCGAAGAACTCATGGCGCCAATGTCACCCTGAGAGGCGCAGTAAGTGCGGTTGGCGCAAACGATCGGCGGTAAGAAACTCAATGCGGCCTAGGACGCAGCCCTACCACACACAGCCCGTGAATTATCGCCGAGATCGCTTGACCGTCCGACGATATACGGACTATGCGCGTGTATGCGCGTCTGGGCATTCATCGGGTAAGTTGCAGAACTCGGTCGTAGGAACCGACCACTGAATCAAACGCCAATGGGGGGTTTCGCCGAAGACAGGGGCTTAAAGACGGCTGCCTCCGTCATTTGAAGGTTTAGACGAGGTGCGAAGCCGCTAATGTGATAAATCGTCGAGCTTCTCGAGTATGGGGTTGGAATTGGGGACGGATAGGGTTTCAGCGAAAGAGGAACTTGAGCAAAAGTCGTGGTGGATCTTTTTCTAATGGTACACCGGCAACCAAAGACGGCCCTCCATAAGGGCAAGAACTAATGTAGAAAGCTACACCGAATCGTAGGAGACTAAACTTTAGATCCCTATCTAACCATGGGGAAGAGCTTACATAACTCGACGTTTAAGTTTAGAGTCAGCGGTTCGGAGGAGATTAATGATTTCAACGCCCGGCGTGGATTTAAAACCGTATAAATTCAAAATTCAAAACTCGAAATTCGTGTTTATTGTGGTAATACAGGGCTGTTGATTGGCTCGGTGCACGTGCAACTCCGATAAATCTCGAGATTCATTCGACGAGTTGAGATTTCCGATTTCCACCCGTCCCTGCGATATCCGCCGACTAGCCGTGCGCTACCCCATTGGCTCAACAAGAGCTCCCCGGTTGACTACCACACTACGCCCTGAGCCCACACCGACCCCTACCCCCCACCCTCGGCCAGGAACGGCCGGGTGCTGGTTGTTATAAGCCTTGACGACCCGCCTCAACAAATATGAGAGTCATCATCAACATCAACAACGATGCCGCCCACCATGCCTCGTGTCCGCATACCTCTGAGCTTGCCTCGTAACAGTAGAGCTCTGGCCACATCTGCAAAGCCACAATGGGTTGCACAGCGAGCTTACGGCACGGTCGTCGACGGCCCAGTCACAGAGTCGAGGCCAGCGACCACGTTTGAAAAGGCGCTCTCGGCGACAGCTCCAAGGCATAACTGGACAAAGCAAGAGATCAAAGAGATCTATGACACGCCTCTCATGAAGCTTGCCCACGCTGCTGTATGTTTCTCCATGCATCCCCCCAAAATCGCACAACAGCTACTGACCCCTCACTCAAGGGCGCCGTCCACCAGAAATTCCACGACCCAGCCGAAATCCAGATGTGCACACTCATCAACATCAAGACCGGCGGCTGCAGCGAGGATTGCTCCTACTGCGCACAATCCTCGCGCCACAACACCGGCCTCGAGGCCTCGAAAATGATCCAAGTCGGGACCGTGCTCGCCGCTGCCCGTGTGGCCAAGGAGAACGGAAGCACACGCTTCTGCATGGGTGCTGCGTGGCGTGACATGCGCGGGCGCAAGACAAACCTGCGCAACATCAAGGAGATGGTCAAGGGCGTCAAGGACCTGGGAATGGAGAGCTGTGTCACCCTCGGCATGATCGATCTGGCGCAGGCCAAGGAGCTGAAGGACGCTGGGCTGACGGCGTACAACCACAATGTCGATACTTCGCGCGAGTTCTACCCGAGCGTCATCTCTACACGCACGTACGATGAGAGACTCCAGACTATCGCGAATGCCAACGAAGCTGGCCTGAGTGTGTGCACTGGCGGTATCCTGGGACTGGGCGAGGAGGCAAAGGACCACGTCGGATTACTCTTCACGGTCGCGACCATGCCAACTCACCCCGAGTCATTCCCAGTCAACACCCTCGTACCAATCAAGGGCACGCCATTGGGTGACCGCGAGCAGTCTCCCTTCGATGTCACGCTGCGCACCATCGCCGCAGCGCGCCTGATCATGCCCAAGACCATCATCCGTCTTGCGGCTGGCCGTACGATTCTGAGCGAGGAGCAGCAGGTTCTGTGTTTCATGGCTGGAGCGAACGCCGTGTTTACGGGCGAGAAGATGTTGACGACGGCGTGTAACGGGTGGGAGGAGGATAACAAGATCTTTGCGAAGTGGGGCTTGAGGCCTATGCAGAGCTTCCAGGCCGGTAAGGAGGAGGGCGCGTCGGCGCCGATGAGGGAAGGAGCTGAGAAGAAGAGCCAGAGCCAGGTCGAGCTGGGGAGGTGATGTGAGGGGGAAATGAGGCATGTGGGGTTGGTTGATTTAGCATCTTGAGATTACTCGATGCTACGAACATATTAGATCATCTAGAAATGAGATGTCTGATTCGAAATTTATCATTTGCGGGTATTTCCCTCTCTGTCATCAGCCGTACTACACATAAATCATTGAACTTAAACACTAACAGTATTACCTCGTCATGCAACCAACATATCCTCCCAACACACCTCGGCCATATCCCAAGCCTTCTTCAACATCCTACCAACTCCGGCTCGTACCACAATCGGATTGTCACTATCTATAGTGGTACCTTGCCTTGTTATTAACATAACATTAATGGCAGCATAAGGCTCTAGAGCGCCCGAAGCATCCAAAGACAGTTCATTGCTCACAAAGCAGTACGCGCTGGAAAGAACGACGAATTCGTGCCTATCCGAGAGAGTTTTTTCGTAGGATGCCGGCAGTAAGATGGTTCCCAGCCATTCTTCCTCGGCCTCAAGGTCCGCTGGATGTGCTCTGGTGATTCCGAATCGAGTTTGGAGTTTACCAGGAGCCTTCGATGAAGGCTTTGGTCGCGGAGTTCTACTCCTATCATCCAATGTGAGTCTAAAGCTTGCTATCCGAGTATGCAGCTGTAGGTGGTACATTGGGATCGGGGTCCCGCCGGGGCTTGTACCATCTTTCTTGATAGCGACGGTTTCGCCGTACTCGGATTGCAAAGCTCGCTTCCATGGATCGTGCAAGACAGGAAGACCATTCCAGTCTAAATGATTATAATATTTAACTGCCCCACTCCAACCCGCCCATGACCAGCTAGGATATATCGGGGCGTTGGTTTCCTCATTGATCGGAACCCTTACAAGTTCTTGCTGCGGCTGCCATAAGAGAGAATGGACAAGCATATCTTCTGTCCACATTCCCCAAATAAAAACCGGTCCATACTTCATGTTATAAAAGTTCAGGATACCTTGGAACCCACTTAGTCGATCGCTCGGGTAGGTCATTTCCCTTGAAGTATATTCGTTAATCATGCGGAAGTAATGATGGTGGGCTATGCCGAGTGTATCTGTAATCGCAAGAGTTACTGTTGGGGCTTCTTCTCCACGGCTAGGTACGATAGTTAACTCAGAGGCGCTTAGGTAAAAATCATCCCAGAGCTTGTTGATATCCTCAGTCCAGCCGCATACATGGCCGCATTGAAAGTGCACACTGGCCTCTGTGAAGACTAGACTCCTCCGAGAGAGTACATATTCTTGGTATGTCCAGCATCGGCTACTCCATGTTGATGCATTAAGACCAGCTTCGCGCCCTGGCTTAAGAGACAGTAAAGTCAATTCGTCCGAGTACGAGGCCGTATGCTGCGTAATGTCCCTTGACCCTCCGTTAAGACCTGCGAGCCCAGCATTGGCATCATCGCCACCAGCTGCTATAATAACAAAGTTTGCTCTTGTAAATATAGCATCCATATGTTGGACCTGGGCAGCTTTGTCTAACTCATCGTCTTGGAGAATGCAAATTGAATCGATCCATAAATATCGATAGTCGAGTTGGCGCGTCAATGTAATGGCATCCTGGATAGTAGTCGGAAACAGATCATAGTTTTTCGAAAGTGACCCAGGTTTCATTAGGCCTAGTAATGTCTTCTTCAGCGTCTTAAACACTCCAATGCGGCCCCAGACATAGCTCAGAGCGACAAACACAGGTGTCGCTGATGTTTCGACCAAGCAATCATCCTTAAGATCTAGTAACCTAATAAACGGTCGAAAGGGAAACCTGACTGTCACAGGCCCTTCTCGTCGTGAGCGCGAGATATCTTCTTTCCAGCATCCGACTTTATGCCATTCTTCACATTTCCTAAGCCATGTCTTCATCAAAGGTATGTCGAGGCTCTTTGAATCCATTTTCCTGCCCAAGAACATGCCATCTTCATTTTCCCGAGCTAATGGGATAATATCGAACGGCTTGAAGATTTTTTCCTGCACAGTCATCTTAGGCAAGATCCGTAATCGAAGAGTTGTCATTTCGATTTTTACGCCAGTCTCGGCGTCTTCCGTGGTGTAAGTCACGTCTGGGATCCAGCAACCAAGCACCTCTACCTCACGTTGGTATTCACTGGTAGAGCTGGAGTCGGCAATCATTTTACAGAAGTTACAGTAGTCGCCGCGCCGGACGACTTCCGAAAGCTTTCCAAAGTGCCAGTCAGGCGGGAGCGTCTGCTTCTGAGGCCTTGCAGCAAAATCGGACCGCTTCAGGTCCATGAGGCGATGCCGTGCGCATAGATTTAGGTTATTTTCTTCCAGGGGAAGTTCGATCGGCCGGTACCAGGCACGAGAAACACAGTTGGAAACATGGCTAGAACTGCCGGCGGCTGTGTCTCCACTAGATAAAGACATAGTCATATGGATAATAGAGAGTTTATAAGGGCGAATACCGCCGCTGAAAGGTAGATTGAAGATCGATAGGCAAAGCTTATCAGAAAAGGGTTGATTCTCCCAACGGGTAGAAGAGATATTTCAAGTCAAAGGCTTGCCTGCCTAAACTTCATAGTACAGCATAGCCCCGTTCCCACACCACGCGGTGTTAACTAAACCCTACCCCGCGCCTACTTCGCACCTATCACATGGCGAATCGCAAGGCATTTGAGATGACATTTTTAGTCGAGTTATGATTTCAACTACCCACTTCATATGAATAGACACATGATATTATAGAAATCCTGAGACATAATGGACATACTTTCATAAAGTATTATATTAGAGCTAATCCACTACGTATGTGACTAGACAGGCAAGGCCAGCCCTATTCGCGTCTATCATAGCCTCGCGCATCCCACACATCAGGACAAAATAAATCAAGTGATCATAACTAGCCGTTAGGCAAATCCGGCCATCCTCCCATTTCCATTGACATAGGTCAACCCGCAGAAGAAGAACGGAAATTGAAAGTCGGCCGTAACGTGCTAATAGGACGGCGGATTGAAACGATCCCTCTAGATATTTTAGCAGAGACATTTTTAACGGTGGGGGTGTCGCACATACGTTACCCAGAACAACTCGAGCATATGCCTTCAGATTGGGACACTTTTACCCCACAGCCACCAGAGCACATAACAAAATTGAGACGCGCCATAATTGGTAGCTATATAGCGAATGAAGTAATCGGAAAAGTGTCGATAAGAAGTTATTGTATATATATTATGAATGTGAATGTGTGCATGTGGAGGAGTATGTGTATGCTGGATTGTTTTCGGTGTATGTAGATGATCGATAACGAGTTGTTTTAAAAAATTTGAGAACGGCCTTCTATTTATGTTATAATCCCAATAGATAATTTATTTGCTAAAAATTCCATTGCCTCTTTAGTACTCAGTAATTTATACGCCTTGTTTCTCTATTTATACCGTCTATGACAGAAAATCAATAATGATACGACGACGGGTTTCGAGGAAAGGATTTTTTTTTGGCCGATTTGCAGATACCTGCACACGAGAGAGCGACATCAACTAAATTGAGGCATAAATAAACGCCTCGCTGGCATATGTCTGTAAATAGACGCCCAGACGAGTAGTTTCGTATTCATGGCAGGGTGTTATTTGTCACATTATTGGGTATCACCGGCGAATTAGGCGGTGTGGACAGTGCATGTTTCAGGAACTTAGGTGCATATGCATGCACGCTATTCATAGGCAAAATGAGATGCAAGACGCTCGCCTACCATCATCTCGGCGGCTAACAATGATACAACACTTCTGCCATATGAAACAAACCATATAAATGCCAATACTTTAAATCGCTGGAATTAATCTTGAGCCATACATAGTCTCTCTTTGGACTCTTGGGTGGCTCCGTGTGATTTGGCTCATGTAGGATTAGTTACAGCAGCCCTTGTAGGCCGAACTCTTGCAAATGCGCCCCAGCGTGGCGAGACCTTCCCGTTGCATAGAAGGCATTTTTTCCATCGGTCTCGGTCATTCTGTAGTTGTCATGTCCGCCAAAATCGAATGCAAAGGCGACATTAGAGATTCTAGTTTCGAGGCTGCTATCAGCTGGGTTGGAGATGATGGCGTGGTCATATATTTCTCACTGTCCTATGGTCGAGAGCGGAACTGATTGTCTGCCATCATCCGGGAAGAGATGTATAGTGAAATCTTTGCTAGGAGAGGAAAGTTCACCGTTCTTAGTTCAATCTAATATCCATCCCTGAATAGTTGTTGGCATTGGGGGAGAGGACGAGGGTAGAGAGATTAGAGGTAAGGTTACGTTCGTGGGTCTTGTATAAATTTATGTAGTTGGTCTAAAATAAAAGTGACAAAGATTGAATCCAATATCGAAGACGTAATGACATATACGTAGTTCATCATGGCGCTTGGTGATCCCAGGGGTCGCCGTCGCACCAAGTATAGATCTCGCCTTCCTCTTCCTCCGTCTCGAGACTCAGGTGCTGCCCGTTGATGTAGCAATAAATTCGTATCGCCACATCCCTCGGCGGAACGCGCAGGCGCCCGGGCAACATCTCCCCAAACTCATCCACCTCCAAAAACAGCACTGTTCCCTCCTCGCATGCCTCCCTATCAGCCACCACAACCAGCAAGCACTCAGCTTGCTCTTCGTCCGGATTCTCATCAAGATACTGCATGTCATCTAGCTCCTTCTTATCAAGTGGACTCGCTTCTAGCATGTCTGGATAATCGTAGAATGCCTCTAGAACATACGGAGGCGTGACCCCAGTGAAGGTCAGCGACTCACCAGAGCGGTCTGCAAATCTGCTCTCGTGCTCAAACACCCACGGCCGGTCGACAAATTCCACGGCATCCTCCATGACAACCTCGCACAGGCGCGCATACGCACGATCCGCATCCTCCCTACTCACCTCCTCATTCCCGTACCACGTCCTGATCCAGAACAGACCCGAGCCCCTGCTCAATGCTTGGCGGTGCATTGGGCTGAGCAAATCCTGCGGCACATCCGCGGGTACCTCGGCAAGCCCATCGTAAAGGCAGTCTGCCATGCGCTGGCGGAACGGCTGAAATCACTATTTAGACTTATCGGGCGACGAGTGGGCGGGGGCTGAACTTACAATCCTGCCACGCCATCCGAGGGCGAGGTAGCCCCGCACCAGAGCTTTCTTTTGCTCGTCGCGAGATTTGGTGGACGTGGGGTCCCAGTGGTCCTGCATAGTTAGCGGCGCTTAGACTGGCCGGTATACAGGTACGGATGCGAAGGGATTCAGGGCGTTCTCACTTTCACGTAGTGGTCGAACCCCAGGCGGCCAAACGGAGGCGTTTGGGATGGGGAGGATGGCATCTCTGTTGCCTTGAGAGACATTTTGTCGGCGAGCAGAGACTCTAGCGACTGCAGCGGGTTCGGTTTCCGGCGGGAGTTGGGAGCTGGGGATACAAGGACGGTGACAGAATTGTGTTTGGTGGCAGTTGGCGGATGGCGGTGGCAGCTTGTGAAGGGGATATGGCACTGTGAACTGCGACGCCCTCGCTTAAATAGTCTGGGGGAATGCGCTAGGCAGTGAGAGAATCACAGTGTCTGTCATGGTAGGCGGATGCGGTATTGACAAGCCTATATGCCATGGGACTCTGTTTTCCTTATCGAAACTTAAGAGCGAGACAAGTAAGGCAAGAAGAAGAGTACAAAACAGTACACATCCACACTGACAGGGAATGTTTGCAGCAGCAAGCTAAAATCAGGGGTAATTCTTGCAGTTGTTGAAAATAGACCCGCCGAAGGGTCTCATGAGGTGTAGCAGTTTGACGATGAAGATATATATGATACCTAAAATGCACTACTGTTAAACCTTTATATAAAATTTATGGTTTCATCTCTTGTATTGTATCTGTCTACCAAAGTTTATTCTCCCTCGTAGGTGGTGATTGCCGTTCCCTCCCATTGATTTTGTAGTTGGTTCCATGCATCCTCGATGACATTGAGTGGCTCTGTCGGTGCGGATGATATCAGCCCTAGATACCGTAGGGCGGCTGCCTTTAGTCGACGGCGCTGATCTTGAATGTTGTAAATATCAGAGCGAGTAATCTCACTTAAGACATAACTCGCGGAGAGATCAACTAGCCTGCCAGCTAAAAAATTATCTGCGCGGAAGTCTGTATCATAAATCCCCAGGCGGTCGAGTATATCGCGATGGCGAACCATGTCCCGGGGAGTAACTTTGCTAAAGTCAAATGGAGGTGAGAGTACAAGCCTTTTTACCAAGACTTTAGCCGTTAATTCCCTAGAGAGCTTGAATTGTTCATAGCGAAAATTGGCGGGTAGTTCAAACCACCCGTATGCTTCAACAACAGGAAGATCAAGATTTGCCTCCTCATCGTTCTGAATAGCTGATAGAGCGGAAAGCTCACGGTCAAATGGGCTAAGCGGACGACCAGTGACAACCGAAAAAGTGTAATGGTATGGCCACAAATATGGCTTGAACTGCAAAACGTTAGCATCTATAACTTTGTCCATCCTCAATATGCGTACATACCACCTTTAGGGCCACTTTCTCCCCATCATTCAAAGAAGATATCGTAGCTTCAAATACGATGCCTGCATCACCACTACCAATCTTATTCAAAATTGCAATATCTTCAAGCTTGATTTGAAGGCGGGGTAACTGATACGGAGACAGTTGGTCGACTGTAGGGGAAGGCATGAGACTTCGAAGGTTGGAAAACTGATGGATTCTGCGATTCGTAACCACATATAAGGTGGTAAGTTATAGCGGTGTAATCGAATGGTAGTGCCACTTGGTGTAGAGGGAATGAAGGAGGCTTATGAATCGAAATTGCCTTTGTTTGTGTACCATCCAGTTTACTGCCAGCCTTGGGTTGGTCACACCTAAACGCCGTTGGTGGTCTAACCGAACAATGTGAGATAATTGGATTAACTCAGCGAGGGCATAGTTTGCAGTCACTCATTATTACCGACGTGAATCAACATATGCGGGGTTGGATAATTTTATTTCTAGGTTTTCGATTCGGCACCTTTCTCTGAATGGCACCGAGAATCAGCTGTCTAGGTGGCAGAACAAGGCTCTTTAACTCTTCGTGATATCTTGCTCAAGCATGCCCTATAATACAAAGTTATTTGCTGAAGGAGTTCAGCGAAAACAAATAACTCGTCCTAAACGGATTCCTCTGCCGTGCTGGCGTCTTTTTTGGCCGTCTCACCAGCTTGCTCAGCTGCACGCGCTTTGAGGCTGCGCCATTCCACAAAAACACTTCCAAAAATGGTAACACCACAGGTAGCAACCACAATATAGAACACACTAACTATGGAATCGTTGTAATCGGAAATAAGCTTATCCAGGTTATCACCCGTAGCAAGGCTTTTGATATCCGTGGCGCCGCCATCAAGTACCGTTTTCGGGCTGATGCCTGGGATATTGGCCAATTTCGAGATAAGCTGGCTGAGGAAAATATTTTGGGCGACAGGTAGGAAAATGGCAGGACCCAGGAAGCGCACGAACGCGACAATAGCAGTTCCGGATGCGATGTCTGATCTATCAAGAACCGTCTGTACAACGTTCATTGGCTGTTGAACCCCAAAGCCCAGGCCAATGCCGTACAGGACTTGGTAGCCAATCCATTTGGCGTGACCTGTAGCTGGCGTAAATGTCGTGAAGAGGCCAGCCCCAATAGTCGTGATGATTGAGCTGATAATAAAGAATGGAGCATAGTAACCGAGTTTGGCGACCATGAACCCAGAGGAAAGAGAGCCCACGACAGTCGAGAGTATCATTGGGAGTAACATAATTCCAGAATTCAGGGCCGAAGCGCCTTTGATAGCCTGGAACCAGATAGGCAAATAATACATCGTGACCATCATGCCAGCGCCGTTGAAAAAGCTGTACCACATCGAAGCCCCAATGCTGCGTTGCTTGACTAGACGTGGGGGCACCATTGCACTCTCATCCTTCCAGATCTGGACGCCGATAAAGGCGAGGCAGAGGATGCCGCAAAGAATGAGGAGGACTATAATACGAGAGTTCTTCCAAGAGTACTGTGCCCCACCCCATTGAAGGGCCAATATTAGACAAACCACCCCTGGTAAAAATATAAGATTGCCGATAGGGTCAAGTTGTTTCAGCCGAGGAAGCCAGCCAGACGCCTGTTCCTCAAGCTTCTGGTTGGGGAGGTGTAGAATGAGGATGGCAACAATTATTGACACTGCGCCAATCGGCAAGTTTATATAAAAGCACCATCTCCATGTAACCTTGTCTGTGAAAGTCCCCCCAACCAGAGGGCCGATGACAGATCCTAGAGCAAAGACGGCGCCGNGAAAAATCCTTGGAATATTGGCCGATGCTGCAAGGGGATCGTGTAGGACATGATCACCATCAAGCCTGAAAACATTCCTGAGGTGCCCGTTCCTGCAATAGCGCGACCAACAATAAATGAATTGGAGTTTGGAGCGGCACCACAGATGGCTGAGCCAATCTCAAAGAGCAAGATGCCGATGAGAAAGACTGGTTTAGCTGGGTAAAATTTGTATATTCTTCCCATGAGAAGCTGGAAGCTGCATGTGGTAAGCAGATATGCACTGCCATACCACCCGATATCATCTAGAGAGTGAAACTCGTCGGTTATTCGAGGGATTGCGGTTGATATAATGTTTTGGTCCTACGCCTATAGTCAGCCATTTATCCTATATGGGAATATGTTTTTGGTAGGAAAGGAAAATATTTACCAAAGTTACCAAAAAAATGGCCAAAAGAAGCGCTGTCATAATAAGAATTCGCTTGTGCATGCTTGGGTATTCCACGATATCTTCCTTCTTTTCCTCTGGTAGGGGTTCGTCTCCAGGCGTCTTTTCATCGTCACGTGGGGTGTGTTGAGACATTGTTAAAAGCACAAGGCAAACTTGTCAAGGCGAATAAAGAATTAATTGCCATCTTAATATCTTGGCCGTGACACGATTATATATAGGTAAAATCTTCAGCGGTGTTCGGGGCTGCCGGTGTCGATTTTCGAAAGCGAGGCCGACAGAGCTCGCTCCATAAGTGAGATTGGTGTCGCTTCTCGGTGCTCAAAAATGATTTTCCTGCTCCGGGCCCCGAGGACCGATCATCAGAAACGAACTCCGTCACCAACGATCCTTCGTACAACATCGGAAATAATGAAATGCAGTATGCCTCAGACTCCAGAAGGACGACTTAAACCGGGTGAAGATCTAAAGCGATTCTCATGCTTGACGTGCCGAAAGCGCAAGGTCAAATGTGACCGGCTCAATCCATGTTCTCACTGCGTAAAGGCAGCGACGCAATGCAGCTTTATTGCTCCCGTGCGCGGCAAGCGGAAGTCGACAAAAAAACCAAAGGAGGGTCTTCACAGTAAATTAAAACGATACGAGGAGATGTTAAAAGCGTACGGAGCAAAGATTGAGCTATCCGACGACGAGAATTTGTCAGATGCGGACGATGCGTCAGGGCCCGATGTAGAAATGGCGGAAGCTGAAGGAGCAAAGTCTCATAAAAACCAGCACAGCGAACCTTATAAATGTGACAGGTTTAAATCAAGGCTTGTGAGCAAGAACGGTTCGTCGAGGTATTTTGATAAGTGTGTCTGTTCGTATCCTAAAGCAATGTACATGACTGAACTCCCGCAGTGAACTTTGGTCCAACATAGATGATGAGGTGAGCTTAACACTACCTCCCACTCTAAACGGCGTTTCACTTATGATTGATAGTTCCAACATCCCGACGAAGCGGGGTTCGTTGAATGCGTCGGCGAAATGACCGTTCGGATATCGGACGTCGTTGTCGATTCAGCTGACGAGAATGGCCTTTTGCTGGGAACCTATTCGAAAATCGATAATATCGCAAGCCTTCATCTTCCTCTCCATATGCTGCAAAAGTTCTTCGATATTTTTGTCGATAGAGTCGATCCCTTGGTGAAGCCTTTGCATCTTCCCACATTTTGGACCACCTTCACAAGTGTTGTTAAGAACCCCCATGACGTGTCGAAAAGTGTCGAAGCACTCGTTTTCACATTCTATCTCCTTACAATTTCCTCTTTAGAGGACGATGAATGTCGCTCACTTTTTGGAGAGGAAAAATCAATTATCTTTGCACGATATAGAATCGCAGCTCGCCAGACTTTGATGAACGCGGGATTTCTCAGAACAACTAGCATGGTGACCCTGCAAGCATTTATGATGTTCCTCGTAAGTCGCGTTTCTCAGAGTTTATTTTAGGATCTGGCTAATCAACACAGATGGGCTTGAAAGGGAGTTATCAAAGTGATACAATGTTCATTCTATCAGGGGTTGCTGTGCGGCTTGCCCGAAGGATGGGTCTTCATCGGGACGGGACATCCCTCGGCCTCTCTCCGTTCGACACAGAAATTCGAAGGCGCCTTTGGTGGATGATTGTCTTCGTCGACTGTCGCATGTCTGATTTTTCAGGCACAAGACCGTCTATGGATCTTTTTCTCAGTGATACCAAGAAGCCTCTAAATGTCGAAGATGAAGACCTGAGGCCCGACATGGTCGAACCGCCGTCAGAGCGCACTGGTATAACATCCGTGGTGCTTTGTTTGATAAGATATGACATTGTGGATTTCTTGCGCAAGGTCAAATCGCAATTTGCGTACGATTTTGGGTGGGAAAATCTCACTGGTACGAGCGTCACACCCGCTGAGAGGGACAATCTGATTAAGGAGGTTGAGGACATCTTGGAAAGAAAGTATCTTCGATATTTTGACCCGTCGAATTCTCTTCATTATTTCTCATCAGTGCTGGCTAGGTCGGCAATATGCAAGATGAAACTATACGCCTATAATCCACGCCAATTCGCCAACTGCGGCGCCAAAGTCCCTCAAAGGGCACGAGACATCATATTCGCCAACGGAATGAAACTGCTAGAATACGGCAACCTCATGCACAGAGACCCAAATCTTCGCAAATTTGCAGCGCAGACCAGCTCGAGTTATATATGGGACACCCTGCTATATGTGCTCATCGAGGCGCGACACCGCAAGATAGGGCCGGACGTCGATCGTGCGTGGAAGCTGATAGGCGAAGCATTCGCAAACTATCCACTGATTTTCGCCCAGGCGACAGAGGCGCTGTTCGCCGCACTGGGTAACTGGACGCTGCAGGTTTGGGACGACTGCGCCGCAGCGAGGAATGCGCAGGGGTTGCCGGAACCACCGACGCCGGATTATATTGAAGCGCTTAGGCGCTGTCGAACACCTGCTGGATCTCCATTGACGCCAGATGCCGTAACACACCCCGAAGAAGCGATGGGGAGCTCAGTTCGTAATGAGAAACCCCAACCGCTGAGACATGACGGGAACTATAGCGCTGGCTTCGAACCTATTGAGTCGTATGATTTCTCAAGCATCCTATCGTTTGATTTGGAGCCAAACGAATGGGCGCAATGGGAGCGTTTGCTTTCTGCACAGGGAATGTAGCTGAGGATGCCACTACGAAGGGCTTGGATGCGGTCTGTCAATAGTTGTAATATAAAGCAAATGCTAGCCCTGTGGCAGACATACTATGTGAAGACAGACCATAGTACCAACCAAATCTCTTACATCCAACCAGAGATTACCCGACGCCTCGTAGCAGTGATGGCACGTTCAACCTTCCATACAAATAGGCAGAATGCCTACCCCAGGGTCGCCTCTGAAGTCAACCATAAAGCGGCACGGGTTCGAAGCTGAGCGCCGTGTGTTCTCGTTAAATCCGCCAACTTTGAGATGGGTGCCTCGCCCACGTAAATAAAGAGGGCCGTTTACAGGCATTCGATACTCAAGACCGGCCTGCGGTATATAGTACATGTACCCCGTAACCAACCAACAGATCCTTAACCGAAATGCTTCGTTGAATCGTGACTTGTGTCGATCTCGCTCTATTTCCTCTCTTCTGTCTTACCACTAGATTTCGCTTCTTGGTGGGGGGATCTACTGCCTGTTCCTGTGCCTGTACCTGTGCTTGTGTGCTTTGTATTGCCTCATATTGATGGTGACTTCCGTCCGTATACGACGTTTCTTTATGCCACTGTCAGCCACCAAACGCCATGTATTGACCATGCATCATAACCGAAATTGGAAGGCCAAAATGAAAGACAAAACCTACATAATATGGTACGCATGGATATTGGGGTCCTTCAAAGCCTGTCTCATTTTCCCCAGGTATGCTTGTACCTCTACATATGTCCACTGTAAACATGTGGTTAGCTTTGAGTTGTATCGGCATGGAGGTGTGAAGACCAACGTTTAGCACTCTCGTCAGCAAGGCCATTGACCATCCCTCAATACCCTCCCGCCAATGTATTAAGTTCACATTCCCGACATGCTTCATGTACGGGTCTTTAGCCCATCCCCCAACAGGCCACCTGTAGACGGTCTCGATTACATCCACGAAGCCAGCGTCTATAACGTAGCCTTTGATCTGCTCGTGAATCCTGAGGTCCTTCCCAAACTTGTCGCCAGCCTCAAGGGAAACTTTACCCCACTGGTCAAAGATGCTGCCTTCTGTGACGCTGCCGTCATCCGACTTCAGAACCACGGACATCTCAATCTGCTGGTACCAACCGCCAGGGGCAAGGTTGCTGTAGCATGTCAGCAAACGAAGTCATAACAGGCAGAAAGGCTGCTGCTCACTCGAGAGCCTGTCGGTAGAATGCCGGCCAGTCCGCAACACTCCCATACATGGCGCGGACGTGAATGAAGTCGAACGAATTCAGCGGATAACCCCAATCTGGGTCGCAGGCATCGTTGATCTCGAAGCGCAGGTTCGGTGCCACCCACTGCGGCTGTATGGGTGAGAGATCGAACCCCGTCACCTGTGCAGAGGGGTATTGATCTGCGAAATCCATGGCCCAAATTCCGGTTCCCGTGCCCACGTCGAGCACATTTTGCGGGTTGTCGCCAATGGGTGCGAGGAATAACCTGTCGCCCATTGTTAACAGGAACAGGTGGTGCGCAATATCGAGCTGGTTATTCTGCTTCTCATCGTTTGGACCCCAATATTCTCCGTCTTTGTACGCATGGTACCGTCGGTTATTCTCGTAGCGGTACTTTGTGATATACGAGAGCAGCGACGTAGTATCGCTCTGCAGAGAGCCGCTGTCGTAGGCGGAATCTCCATCGCTGTGCGTGTCATCAACGGTAATCTCCTCATCTGAAGCAATGGACGATCGAGGGGATTCTGGTTGATGCGACGGCGACGGGAGGCTGGCATGGTACTCCGCAGGTGGCGCAGCGCTACTACTTGGTGTCTCGGAAGACGGTTCCTGTAGCTTACCCGCAGTTAGTTCAGGGTCCGGTGAAGCCGTTACCACTGATGAAGTGGATTCAGCGGCCGTGATCGCCGCTCCCGTGGAATCCTCGGTCATGGCGTTGACTTTGATCGAGAATATATTCGGATAGCCTGGAAGGTTAGTAATGGATGAACAGATATAATTGACTTCCGCTGAGTCGCACCCATATCGTCGGCATATCTCGCTTACGATTACTCCGATAGACTCGTGGTCCGGTCCCAACGCAAGGGATCCTGCTACCAGTCGCACACCGTGCAAAACACCAATCACAATATATCACCTATATCACATATCACACTGATCGCATTGCTCGCACTGATCACACTGATCACATTGCTTTAAAGTTCCTCTCGGTATCCCAGTCATCATGTCCCGGTTAGACATCCCAGACAAACTGGCGGCCATTGCCATTGGACTGGTCTCAGCCTGCCTGCTGCACCGAGCTCTAACTGGCCTGTTCAATCTCTTCTTCCACCCACTCACGTCTTTTCCAGGGCCGAGGGCCGCCGCTTTCACAGCCTGGTACAAAACATATCAGGAGCTGTTTCTTGGCAGATCTTGGATCGATGTGCTCCAAGAGCTGCATACCAAGTATGGTAGGGAATTGAAGAGCTTGCCTGGTGGTGGTGGTGAAAAGCTGGCTGACTGGCAATAAGGCAAGATCGTTCGTGTTGGCCCCAACGAGGTACATGATTCTCCGTTCCATGTCTTACATTCCCTTGCTTGCTGTCATTTGTATTCGATTTATTTGTATTTTCACTACTGGCGCCAAGAGATTGGACCCTTGCCCCAGAGTCCCCAAAGTCGAGCTTCTGTGGGTACTATTCTAACGACATCTCTAGCTCCACTTCTCAGATCCAGCAGCATATAGTGAGATATATAGCAACAATCATCGATGGAACAAGCAGGCAGATCTCTATCATAGCTTTGGGGAGGACCGTTCCTCGTTTGGATTTTTGACATATGCGGAATCTAAACAGCGGAAGGATATTATGGCCCCCCTGTTCTCACGCCGAGCAATATGTGAACTCCAGGGCCTCGTACAGAGCAATGTACGACCTCTTCCACCACGTTATTGCTACCAGTGGTTTACTAGAGGCTAATTTGCATGCAGGTTGACCGATTATGCAAAATCCTCGCCATTAACAACAGGGCTGGAAAGTCCTCTGACCTTTTCTTCGGGCTCCGCTGTTTCACCATGGACACCATCACCTACTTCTGCTTCGCAAAGTCCGTAGATGCGCTCGCTGAGCCGGACTTCAAGGCCCCTATCATTGAAGCCATGGAGGCGTCCCTACCCGCATTCGTCGTTTTCAAGCACTTTAGCCTTATCCGAAAAGCAGTATTTGGTATGCCAGCATGTCTCAGCATCCTCACCAGCCCACAGACTGCGGGATTAATACGGCTCCAGCAACTGCTTGGCGCTCAGGTGAATGATGTTGTGAAAAATCCCGAGGCCTTAAAAGATTCGCCACATCGGATCATCTATCATGAGCTACTCAGTACAAAAGCTAGCAAGGGGGAACCGCTTCCGTCTGCAGGTAGTCTGTACGAAGAGGCCCAGGCGTTGATGTTTGGTGGTGCTGACACAACTGGTAATGCTTTGATGCTAGGGACCTTCCACTTGCTCGGATCCCCAGGCTACGTGGACAGGCTGAAGGAGGAGTTGTATAGCGCCTGGCCAGTCCTCGATGAACCGCCCAAATTCGAAGACTTGGAGAAGTTGCCATTTCTGGTGAGATTGCTTTCGTTTTACTTTATCGATCTGCCTAACTAACGAACAAAGACCGCTGTGATTAAAGAATCTCTCCGTATTAGCCCTGGCGTTGCTTCTCCCTTGCTCCGCGTGGTCCCTGCCACTGGCGCGACCGTCACGGGCGCTTACATTCCTCCTGATGTAAGTCACCCTTTTCCCAAGGCGATTATTCAACCACTGAAGTTTCGCAGACCATTGTGGGCATGAGCGGTACCTTTGTCCACAACTCTAAAGCAATCTTCAAGAACCCCGAAACCTTTGACCCCGAACGCTGGCTCAGCGAGGATTCGGTATCCCTCGAGAAGTGGCTCGTTGCATTCTCCAAGGGGCCGAGGATGTGCATGGGACAAAAGTAAGTTCAGCGCTATATGCCTTTGGCTTATCCTAAGATGGTCCGCTAATGCAACGATAGTCTTGCGAACTGTGAGCTGTACCTCGCGTTTGCTGCTCTCTTCCGACGGTTCGACCTAGAGCTGGATGGGACAAGGTAAGACAGGATCCGTGAAACCGAAATGTGTAACTAACGTGTTTGCTTTTAGCGTGGATGATCTGACCTGGAGGGAATGCTTCTTGCCACACTTCCAAGGGCGGCATCTACAAGCTTTTTGTCGGCCCGTTGCGAACTAACCATCCGCCTTGCGCCAACTCAGGGTGTGCGAGACGAAGCGACCTACACTACCAACCAGTCCACCAGTCCACGCCACCTTTGTTTAAGTTTTGATCTAAAAGTTCTGATCCAAAAGTTTTGATCTGAAGTTTATTTTGATCTGCGCTTTGATTTTAATCTACACTTACAGCGAGCGAGCACAGCGGTCCGCCCACGAGTTATGGCCCCTGACGAAAAGTTATACCCACTGTCGCGGTTTTCCGTGTTATATCATGGATAGACGAGTAGACCACAGCATTATGATAGTATATACAAGAATTATCTTGTCGCCTCTGCGTATTCTTCCCATTTCTGTCCTGTGCAGGTTGCACCTAAATTTCAGGTCGCACGCAACACAATAACACCGACCATCACACCGGGCAGTGCAACGATAGCACAGTATCGTATGAGTACACGGCTGAAGCCCCTTGATAAATCTAAGTTTTCAATATGTTTACAGCGCCTGGAGCACCCGCTCCTCAATCCCCCTTACAACATCAACCGTTGTTGTCTGGCTCGCCATCACATAGAATACATTCCCCAGCACTCGCGAGTGGATTCCAAAACCCCCCTCAACCCGCGAAAGCGCAGATTGCAGCCCTATCGCTGCGGTGGACGTGTATCCTGTAAATGCACGTAAGCATATTTCCCAATGAAGTATGTGAATAGGAAAAAGAAACGTAAAGGGAGACATACCAGGGTTCTCATCCCGCAGCTTAATAGCAAGCACAGACCCAAGCGCAACCACACTTTCTACTTCTTCGCGGCGTGATACGCTGTCCAGGAACGTTGGCGACCACATACTCCACACCCCTTCCTTCCCACCTGGCACACTCTCCGCCTTCGTCTTCCCCCACGGCGCCCTAAACGCCTCCCACTCTTCCCCGCCCTCGATCCGCAACAGCTCCTTTACCGATGCCTCGGCAACAGCGCACCCAACTGCATGCGCGGTGTAACTATGTCCATGCAGAAGCGCATCACGCTTCTCGTCCCCAAGAAAGATATCGTAGATGGCTTCGCTCGCAACGGTAGCGGCGAGTGGGACAAGTCCACCGGTCAGGAGCTTGGCGTGCACCGAGACGTCCGGTTGGGTCCCAAGGAGGGTGGAAGGGCTGAAGGGGCCGAGGCGTGTGATTCCTGTGAAGACTTCGTCGAAGAGTATGGGTAGACCCGTCCAGTTGTTTGGGTCGGTTGGGGCAGGGGAGTCGGAAAATAGGGAGTGCGAGTCGCGGATGGTGTTTATGAGGGTCCGTTGGAAGAGGGGGTCACTGGGAAAGGTTAGAACGGGTGTGTCAAAGAAGAGGGGCTAACGGGGACTTACACAAGGAGCATGCCTCCAGCGCCGAGCATGATGGGTTCCATGACCAGTGCGCCGAAAGTCTTTCCTTCCACGCGTACGAGCCGTTCCAGCGTTTCGAGAATGTGCTTCCTGTACTTCTCCGCAGCAGGCGACCCATCTCGGGCCTCCATATCAAACACCCCATCTAGCGACTCAAACTTTATTGCCGGCCCGAAATCTCCCTCTCCTCCCTCAGGCGGCTCAACCACCCACGTCCCCTCCTTCATCTTGACCTGTGGGAAATCAAACCAGTGACCACGCCCACGGTACCAATGCACACGCTCATTATACGTCGACGGCTCAGAGCAATCCATCGCCCCAATCGTGTCCCCGTGATAACTCCCCTTCAACCCCAGCACGCCTACCTCCTGCGCATCCTCATACTCATACCGCACCGACGCTGCCGTCAGCGCCATCTTGATCGCAACCTCGACACCCGTGCTACCGTTGTCAGAGTAGAACACCCGCTGCATCCGCGGGTTCTGCAGGTTTTCGAGCAGGAGCTCCGCCAGCGCAAGGGCCGGCTCATGAATCGCCGATGCGAACATCACGTGGCCGTAGCGGCCGGCGGCGTTGGCGGCGGCAAGGGAGAGATTGGGGTTGCCGTGCCCGAGGCCTTGCGTCCACCAGGATGCGGAGCCATCAAGATTAGGTTGCAGGACCGTCTCGGAGGTTGGGGGTGAGACGGTCTGGAAGAAGTCGCCGTGAGCGGAGTCGACGGTCATTAGCTTCTCAGGGGTGATTCCGCGGTGCTGCGTGAAGGGGTACCAGATGTGTTTGTGGGCTTTGTCGGCCATGGAGTCGAGCCTGTTTAGGCGGGAGTTATGGGAGGTGGAGAGAGAGGTTGCCATGTCTATGACGGATTTGCGCTCGCTCATTTCGAGGTAGTAATCCGCCATGCGCTCCTGATCTGTCTCTCTACTGCTCTCCTGCGGCGGGGGTTGGGGGAGAGATAGCACAGATATGCCACGCTCCCCAAAGTAGTCACGCAGGTACTCATGGTTCTGATATTGCTCGTCCTCGAATAGTAGAACGGAGTTGAGGTCGTAGCCCCTGATATGGAGGGACTCGAAGGCCGATATGGACGATGAGATGCCTCCGAGGCGATGGTCACCCACTAATAAGACGGGTAAACGTAATGGCCTGTATAAATCCGCCTGAGAACTCCCAGACGGCGTAGGAGAATGCACCCCGCCAGCTGTCTCGACAAGTAGCGTCCCCTTTCCATCCTGAGAACACGATGTCACGTGCGCCTGGATCTTTTCCCGAATTGACGAATCAGAGAGCGGCTAAAGAGTGATTAGCAAGTTGATAATGACCAATTTTCCGTATCTTACAGTAGCACCCCTCGCAGCAATATGCGGGCTCACAGGTTCCCCGAACTGAAACAGCGTCTTTGTCTTCGTGCTCGGCGAGAACCGCGCGAGGTGTCCGTCATCGGCGTCGTCAAGCGGGCCGGTCGACACCGGCTTCAGGTACCAGACGGGTTCCTGGGGAAAAGCTCGATGTAGCGCACCGCACAAGATAGTCGACATGACCGTCTTGCCCACGCCGGTGTTCGCGCCATAGATCTGATATGCGCGCAGCGAGCGCCGCAGCACAGATCCCGTGATACCGGAGGCGGGCATGTTGATGCTCGGTGGTCAGTAGTCGGTGGTCGCCGCCTGTGATCGGCTACTAGGAACAAATCGTAGGGGTCGTAATCTCGCCAACCATCAACCGCCGAGATATTTACAGCGTAATACGACTCTGGTTTTGGTTGAGACACTCGCTTTTTCTCAACCCCAACGCTTTTTTGTTGTTGTTGTCGGCGTTTATATCTTACATACACAAGCATATACCCACCCCTAGTTCCCGTTTATCCACATTATTATCGTTAAAGTCGGTTCGCAGGGCTAATGCTCGGCTACGAACGGCTGCTCCACGACGTCTAAAATATAAAATATGGGCCTCCAATCCACTCCCCACACCGCGGTCCAGATCTAACGACGTCCATATAGCTATCCATACCCATCCCTAGCCCTTCCCCCCCTCTAAGCCCTCCTCCCCCTTTTAACCACCATGGCCGACCCTCCCACCGACGCCCTCGCGACTTCAATGCGCCTGAACCTCTCCAAGCGCGCCGCAAAGTCCTCCCTTCGTGCCCTCACCCTCTCCCCCCCAACTTCCACCGACTTCTCCTCCAACGACTTCCTCTCCCTCTCATCGTCCCCAACTCTTCACGCCTCCTTTCTGACTCACCTATCTTCCTCACCCCCCCGCCTTGGCAGCGGCGGTTCCCGTCTCCTTGACGGGAACAGCACCTATGCGGAAACCCTCGAGTCCGATATCGCCTCCTTCCACGGCGCCGAGGCCGGTTGCCTCTTCAACGCTGGCTTTGATGCCAACGCGGGCTTTTTTGCATGTGTTCTCCAGCCAGGCGACGTAGTCGTCTATGACGCTGCTATCCACGCCAGTGTGCACGAAGGGATGCGTCTCTCACGTGCTGGAGTCCGCCTACCCTTCCGACACAACGACGTCGACGATCTGCAGCAGGTGCTCGAGGGGGTCCTATCAAAGGATGAGCTCGTGAGAACGGGGAAGCGAAGCGTCTTCGTCGCTGTGGAGAGTCTGTATAGTATGGATGGCGACCTAGCGCCGCTTGCTGCGATTGTGGAAGCAGTAGAGAGACTGCTGCCCAGGGGAAACGGGAAAATTATCGTGGACGAGGCGCATTCGACTGGCCTGTATGGCGAGAATGGGCGCGGGGTAGTATGTAGTCTCGGACTGGAGCGACGGGTATTTGCGCGTCTTCATACGTTTGGGAAGGCGCTGGCATGTAACGGAGGTATGCTCATATCCTGCTGGTTGACTGACGTTCGCTGAGCTGATGATGGTGTGAAGCGATTATGCTCTGCTCGCCGCTGACGCGGGAGTATCTGATTAACTATGCGCGCCCCCTCATCTACACCACTTTCATGTCCTACCCCTCACTCGTAGCCATCCGCACCGTTTATGATCTCATGATAGAAGGCGGAACTGTCACTGTATGTTATCCCCTGCTTTTGCCTCGCCCTTGCTCACATCTATACAGCCTGCGGCGCACATGTGGGCGCTAGTATCGCACCTTCACTCTCGCCTCCTTGCCCTCTCTCTATCACCCTCACACCGCCTCCTGCGCATCCCACATCAGTGTCCGGAATCCCCTATTTTCTCCTTACTCACGCCGCGGCCGCGCGACTTGGCGAGAGAGTGCCAGGCGGCAGGGTTTATGGTGCGCGCTATTGTAGCGCCAACTGTGCCGGTGGGAGGGGAAAGGGTAAGGGTTTGTTTGCATGCGGGGAATAGTTTTGAGGAGGTGGAGAGGTTGGTAGGTATTGTAGGGGAGTGGGTGAGGAAGACTGAGATGGAAGGGACAGAGAAAGCAAGGTTATAGATGGGAATTGTACGATAGGGGGGTAGGTATAAAACGGGCGAACAAAAGGCTAGGGTACAGGATATATAACAAATTAATCTAAATCCAAGAGCTATAATATACAAGCAGACATATAAACAGCCACAAGCAACAAAGACGAAAACGAAAATCCCCTATCCGCCGAAGGATCCGGGTAGTGGAGTAGGTGCTAATGTGATAAGCTACGTAGTATTTCTTATCCGCTAACATCGCATTGCGGCTTCCACACCTAACTTTCTCAAGAATACTCACATCTTTAATCCATCAATTATTCGCGAACTATTATCACAATATAACTAAGATGGCTCAAGAGTTTAGTCAAGACTGGAACAGAGGCGAAAAATCGGGCCTCGTCTCAATAGGCTCTCACAGTCTCTACATGGCAGTGTCGGGTCCCAACCAGCGAGAACGCGAACCAATCGTCGTGTTGATAACAGGACTTGGGAGTACCATCGACGAATGGGTGGCTGTACGACGACTTATCGAGCCATTTTCACGGTGCTTGTTTTACGATCGATCGGGATTGGGGAAAAGCGAAGCTCCGCCTACTGCTCCAAAAGCTATCAGCGCCGTCTCTATAGCCACCGAGCTCGACACCCTCCTCAAAAATACGGGCGTTAATCCACCGTATGTTATACTGTGTCATTCACGGGGTGGCATTACAGCAAGAGAATTTCTGCATTTACGGCCCAATGATGTTGTGGGAATGGTATTCGTGGATGCGAACCAGGAAAATACGTTTCTGCATCACGAGGACTTCCCTTCGCCAAGTTTCGAAATCATGTTAACTGGCCTTGATTACTACGAGGTCACGGGTATCAAAGCAGATACTGCGCTGTCGAAAGAAGAGTTTCAAGCCGTGTTGGATGTGCAAGGAAAACCTTTGACTGGAATCATCTCATTGGCAGAGGAGGCAGGCGCAAAAGGGGATCCCCCGGTTCTGGCAGCAAAGAAGCAGCTCCAAAACCAAGCTTTGGGAAACAGGCCTATCAGTGTTATCCACACCAACACAGCTCGAGATTTTCAGCGGCTATATGAAGCTGGCATTAAGGCAGGCAATGGATCTGAGAGGGACCGTCAGGAGTTTAGAGATATTGTTGAATTCTGGCGAGACACTTCGACTATGCGTGCCAAAGAGATACTGGGTATTTCAAGTGTGCATAATTTTCGAGATTCATTGAAGAGCGGACATAATATCCAGCTCCTCGAGCCAGAACTCATTGTCGAGGAGCTGAAATGGGTCTTTAGTCACCTGGCAGATAGGGCTGATTAAGGCGGATCAATTTCATATGTTTCAGTGTCGAGTCCAATCAAACAAGTCTCTATGCATTAATGATATGTCCTCATTGCTGCAACTTCCAGGTAGTCTCCAGCCTCAGAGGCATCCTGCGGGTGCTAAAAACGCTACGTGACGTTACATACCGATCCCGCCCATCTTTCCCTGCCTTCCATCGCGCCCCCCACTCCTTAATTATACCCCCGGTTATTGGTGGCATGAGCTACTCGCATATAATAGCTGAGCAGCTGAGTAACGGCCTTTCTGTGAGAAACAGAACCA
Organism: Pseudogymnoascus sp. BL308; assembly: GCA_001630595.1. Taxonomy (NCBI): domain Eukaryota; kingdom Fungi; phylum Ascomycota; class Leotiomycetes; order Thelebolales; family Thelebolaceae; genus Pseudogymnoascus; species Pseudogymnoascus sp. BL308. The sequence goes on from LMYD01000732.1 coordinate 54,210, forward strand.
ACCCGTGTCGGTGTCCGTGGGGCGTCTTACTAACGCGATCTGACTCCTCATGTGGTTGCACCACGTGCATTATCTACACGGTCATTTTACCATCATTGGGTGGAATGGCAGTGCACATTATACTTGAAGTGGGAGCAGCTACAGTAACCTGCATCTTTTGTCGTACAAGTGTTATAAGAGAGACAGTCGGAGATGGGCGATTCAGACCTATCCAACTTCGAGGTCTCAAGTATGATGCCGGCCAGGAAGGATTCAGGATGCAAATAAGCCTATAAGTCTATGTTTGAAGGATGGACATAAGGAACGAGCTGTAAGTTATACGAAGTTTACCAAGTATATAAACCCCCCTTCGCTCGCTCCTTCTCCATCTCCTCTACAAGAATCTCGGCTCTCTTCCAACCCCTATACCTCAAACCCCACAATTCCAACAAACAAACATAGCCACTACCACCACCAGCATGAAGCTCACACTCGTCTTTTCCGCCCTCCTAGCCGTTACCGTTGCGGCACCCGCCATCCAAGTTGAGGCTGCGTCTGTCCAGGCCAATAGCGGGGAGAAGCGCCCGGACAACTGCGGTATCTGCTTCAACCACTTGCTAACTTGCTGGATTTGCGATGATGCGGGATGCTCTTATGTTCCGTTCCCTTGCTAGACATGTAGGTGTATGACGATAAAGATGAACGATATTCAGCATCTAATGACTACCTAGTTATTGAGATATCCCGCTTTCGGCAATGAAACTGGCGGCTCAACTCCCGTTCTTGAAGCGTTGACGTCGACTATTGTCAGGAGGAGAAGCATGAAAATGGCGAGATAGGCCCCTATAGTTCAATGACAATTCCGTTCTCACATCTTTCGAGTTGTATAGTTTGTTTTGGCAACCGTTGGAGTACCGCTTTTGTTCGATAAAGCTGCATCAGCAAACTCGATTCCAGTGTCCATGAACTTGTTTATCTCAAATTGCTCAGCGAATCCATTTTCCTGTAGGGTCTGAATAGCAGACATCACCCACGTAAACACAGTTCTGCTCCGGTATGGTATTTCTCTGAGGAACTGGGATTGACTGAAGGCGCGTCCGTATCTCTGATATTTCAACCCCATTACGAATCTTGCCAATCATGATCAATCCAAGTAAGCTGCCACTCACAGTGGGATTGTTCCGGAAGATCCATTCATGATTCGGATTATGATCGACCCGGGTTTCAGGGTCTGGCCTGGCTGCGTCACTGACATCGAATGTGTAGCAAGACTGCTCCGTATAGACTTTAGGTGAAATGGAGATTCCCCAATGGTATGCCGCATAGCCCAGACGCTGTCTGTTTTCTCCAAGTGAAAGGGCACCGCGATGGTGAATTGAGACGAACACCCGCCGTTTATTGCTCATGTTTGATTGATGACTCTAACTCAAAGGTGAGGCGATAGGCGTTGTGAGTTAGAATATTTGACCCTGTGGGGTTCTTACACTACAGTCGCCTCTGTTGCCTAATATGCACAGCCTTCGGAAGAGTGTTTAGTGGATACATAGTTAATTGTTGGGTGTTTAAGCGCCGATGGTTTTGCTAGCGAACGAAGGCGCGGACATACGACGAAGAGTAACAAGGTGCAAACCCGCGATTTACGAGTTCAAACCTCAGAACTTGTGCTATTAGGCTGCTTTCACGCGATTTAAACCATAAATATAACTAATGATTCGTTTTGTACACAATAGTGAAGTTAATCCTCGGAATCGACAAGGGTGTGTGTTTATTTTGTTAGGATTATCAATTCTAACAAATCATCATAATTAATTTTAACAAGAACAAAAACCAAAATTTCAATACAAATAGACAAGAAGGCCTTCTTAAAAAAAACCACCAGTCTAATCCTAGACATAGAACTATACCTTTCTACCAATTCCCTCCTTTAGACACCATTCGTAGATATCGTTGGTCTTATAATTCCGCATTTTTCAACTCAGAATTTGGAACATCCATCTTACGCATCTTCTTCCGTATCTTCTTGGCAAATGGTGGCAAACCACGAGGCCCTGGTTCCAATCCATTGGATACCTGTGATATCTCTGCTCTTTGTTCGATACCCATGTCTGGGAACTCCCTTGTGAATTTCGACTTTCTGGCCTGTGGGATAGGTTGGGTCGACATCATCGTCACCACAACGCTGATATGGAGTCTGTTCGTCTCTGGTTAGCATAGAAAATCGGTGGTGGTTTGACTATGTGACAACTTACTTATTCCACTATGAGTCACATCGACGGTTTACATAACTACACAGCAACTCTCCTCGTGGTCTGGTATGATTTACAATGATTAGTAGCCAGGAAGAAGACTAATTGGGGCAGTGGAAGACCTACGTTTTTTGCACGTATCTGAACCTGCCTTAAGAACACTTGCAACACACCCCTGATAGTTGCACGTGTCTGTATAAGCAATATTAACTCATAGTTCGAATGGTTCTGCCCCAAGAACAACCGTAATACTTACGTTTTGTACATTGCACTGAGCCGAGTTCGACCACATTCCAACAATTGATCCAATTGCACGTATCTAAATTTAAGAAAGAGCCACGACGTTAGTAATCAACGTAGTTATCATATCTAGGGCTTTTGATATTGGAAGAACTCACGAAGCTTGCAAATGGTCCGATTAACTAAGATAGGCTGGCTACAATTTATCCGATTGCATGTATCTAGATCCAGGACAGGCAGTGCCACAATGTTAGCAATCGACATGCTTAAAGTTTCCAATATCAGAGGCACCCACGATCAAGGCAAATGCCCGTCCCAGGCTGTGAAAAATTAGGGCAGCCTGGCTCCTCTGGCTGTAGGATCGTATAGAAACATGTATCTGCGTTGAGAACATGACGATTAGTATCTCTATCCAAAACAAGGCCCAGGAAACACTTACGGAGCACGCAAAATAGCGACCCAGTTGTCTGGTTATTGCAGCCTTTCGGATATGAGCACGTATCTGTTCACATGTTAAAATCCATATAACACCCAGACATCAGTTCTTGACACAGAAAGAGGGATATCGCCACCACTGGGACTTACGCATATTGCAAAACATGCTGTTCGCGCATACATCAGTCGGGCAGCCTCTCCCGCGACACTTTTCTCCCGGCGCCATGTTTGACGTTCGTCCTTGCAATGTCTTGGTTAGAAGCTTGTGTTGTCAGCGGAAATCAGCGAAAGGTAAATCTGTAAGTGAAGAAAAGCACGGAGAAAACAGCAAAGGCTTGAACTTCTTCCAAGGGAGCACCGAGAGGAGTTATGAACATTTCCCAGCTCCTTTCACATACTCTCCAGCGCGTCAAGGCGCGTCAGAATAGGCTCCATGGCTGCAGATATAAGAGCCACCCGCGCTCCTCCGCGCCACTATGAGGCTGGTAATAGATGACTCCCATCTGCAATGCAATGCACCTGCGACGCCATCGTCATAGCACCTGATGACCTATGAAGGCATGATGTTGACAATGCAGGTTCGGCGAGTATGCAAGGCTACACAAGGCCGCAGCTGCAAAACAGGGCTATCAAACCACGGAGACGGGAAGATAAGTGGGCACTGGGGGCTGGAGGGGCGTCAAAAAGTCCAGGTAGTCAGAGTGTTAGAAATAGTACGCTTAAACCGCTTAAAATATGATAAATCCCGCCGTCCTGGATACAGTTCCTCGAAGCTACTCCGTCTTTATTTACAACCGGGGAAGTAATTCAAAAAGACGTTCGAAAGCCTATCTACACCGATGTGGCGGTGAGGTCTTCCCCATGGCCGTCTCCAACACGGCGGCGGCCAGGCAGATTCTCACATTGTGAGTCGATGGTCGTGGGCGGTCACGTTATATGCGGCCACTGCATGACAGCGCGCAAGCCTTGTTGGATATCTACTTAAATATAATCGAGCGCCAAACTCGATGATGGGATTAGTTACGAGCAATGCAGCAGCCGTGGAAGTTTGACGTATTAATTATTTTGGTGAACGAATAGGTTTGAGGCATGTGTTTTTGAATAGATCCAACAACGAAATACTACGCTAATAAATATTACTCCCCCCCCCCCAACCACCCACACTTTTCCATTACTCGCTCATAAGGTATCCGCATTCCAAACATAGCTAAAAATCCGATAAACCCAATCAAACAATGCCATCCCCAACAGGACGGCGCGCAATAGCAGGCTCCGCGACACGGGCACCCGGGACACCGCCATGACCCATGTGCGCTTCCGGAACGCCATGTTGGTTATGCGATCCCAACACACCGCCACCATGGTTTCCCCCTACGATACCATTCTGCGCGAACCCCCCAGCAACCCGGCCATGAGGATGCCTACCCGCAAGTCCACCTCCCATCCCCATCCCCCCAAGGGCAGAAGCATCGAACGGCGCGCCTCCCAGCCCCGCGCCCTCGATCCCCCAGCCCACCTTGCGCGTGAACACCGCCTCGCCGCCTTCCATCTCGCCTGCCCCGTAGCCAAATGGCACGTTGCGGTTCAACGGGATGTGGTTGAATCTGAAGTCCCAGACGGATGCGTAGACCATCCGGTAGGCGCTGAAGGCGAACATGGTCCCGATGATGGCGCCGCCGAGGCAGTCGTACCAGTTGTGGAACTCGTCGATGGTGAGGGAGCCGGCGATGAGGGTCGCGGCAAGGACGGGGGCGTAGATGGCGATCAGCTTCCACATTGCGGGGTGGTGGTTGGCGAAGACCTTGAGCTTGGCGTTGAGGTAGAGGTAGAGGAAGATGAAGCCCGCGAAGGCGGCCGTGGAGTGGCCGGACGGGAAGGACTCGAGACTGTCGTCGATCTCGTCGCGGTCGCCAGTGCAGATGGCGTCTGTGTACATGATCTGTTTGTAGCCCGTGCCGGTGTTGGTGCCGTCGGGGATCTGGGGCTTGCAGACGGCGAGAAAGTGAGGGCGGAGGCCACCGATGAGCCACTTAATAAATACTTGGAACACAGCGGCAGAGATGAGGGAATATAGAAGCCCTATAATAGCGTTGTTGACGTCCCAGAAAGAGCGGATGCGAACTTGCATACAGAGGATGATGAAGATCGGGATCAGGGCTGCCATCAGCGCGGCGGCGTAGATGGGGATGATATTCTTTCGGAGGGGGTAGGAGAATTCGGGGTAGACAACCTCGCCGTCGCGGAACTCGATGGGGAAGGATCGAGTCGGAGCTGGATGCGCTTCATAAACCTGGAGCGAGTTAGTGATTGTTATAGGATATAGAGAGAACTGCTTACTCCAAGGCCAATGGCGCCCATGATAGCCATGGTGAGGATGTCAAGCCATGTGCATTTGAGCCATTGTCCGAATGTTGGTCTGCGTGAGTAGGCCAGGACGTACGGCTCATGGTTTCCTGTGGTATGACGGTTGCCAAAGTTGCTAAACAGGCCTCGTCGTTGAGTCGGCTGCTTGGTCTCGGTGACGGTTTCAACGGGAGCGGCCTGACCGGGAGCAGGCTCTTCCCGCCGACGAGTGAAGATGCCCATTGTGATTATGGTACAGAGCTTGAGCTTCTGTAATGGTAATTGTAGTTATCGATCCGTTAGGAGCAGTATATATTCACTTCTGACGCTTCAAACTCGTAGAACAAGATCACCACGCAAAGAAAGCAGACCGGCCTACCTTTAGACCACCTACCGTCCATAAATATGACCTATATCCATAGCAGAATCAAGCTTCATGCCCTCGTCCCTGTCGCTGCCCCTCATCCCTCAACCTCTTAGGGTCCAGCCTCTGCCACTTTTTTTATATGTGACGTCATGAGCGTCGTTAACCATAGAAGCTCCCTGGTCCATACTATTCTGTAGTATACATATGGCGTAAAATGTGCCACAATTAATAAGAAATGGCCGATCTGACAGTGTCCACGGGTAGAACGGCTCTATCGTGCGGTCACAAACTAAAATAACAAGCATATCCAAGGAAATGGCTGCCGGCACTTGGCAGTAGCCTGCATTTTGCTCCACGGTATATACTCCACCACCAACATCTCCTAAATCCACGCTGTGCCTGGTTATGGTGTGATTATTCTACAGCATTTCATTGCACTTATGCCTTTTCTACATATACACCTCATATCAATACATATATACAATATCTTCCACGCCGGCCCCTTACCACAGTACCTCCGCGCTGACCTGGGCCTGCTCTCCAATTCCCGCCTTTACAAGCCGCTCCAGCGTCTCCCCCTCCAGTATCCGTGAATGCCACGCGCGCACGAACCGTCGCGCCTCAGCACTATCCTTGAACTTGACAATAAACCTCGGCGGCCCCCTAAATCCCTTCCCCTTCTTCTTCTCCCGCTGCCTCTCCTCGCCCTCGTTATCCCATCCCTCTTCCTCATCCTCATCCTGCCCCCCCTGCGCAACCTTAGGATCGCTCTTCGACCCAAGCAACACAATATCCTCCTCCCCGCCCTCCAACTTCCACTGCAAATTCCTCTCCTTCCCATCTAGACCAATCGCTAGCCCTAGCTCAAACGCATTCATCTTCCCCCGATCCAAGCCCACCAACACCAGATTCTCCCCCTGCTGATCCGCCTCCGGCGTAATAAGCGGATGATAACCCCCCGTCTCAATCATCCTCGCCACAGCCGGCCGATACGGCTTCTTCATCACCTTACTAAATAGCAACCGCTGGCTGTTCGGCACAATCGTAAACGCGCTCACCAACGCCGCCACATCCTCTCCATCAACCAGCATCCCCGGTACCGGCGGAATCCGACTCGTCGCACACGTCGGCGTCCATTTGCGGCTCAGATGATGCAGTCGCGTAATGTTGTCCTTGTACGCCTGCGCTGCCGCGGCGGTTGAGAATAGAACGAAGTAGTGCGATTCCCGCGCCAGGGTCGTCGGGTCGCGGCCGGGGATGACGCGCTGGATCCCTGAGGTCCAGCCTTCGATGTGGGAGCCGCGGGGGGAGAGGCGGATGAAGTCGCTCAGGGCGAGGTGGCGGGAGATGCTGGAAATGACGAGAACAGTGGCGGCGAGGCGTTGGCGGAGGGTGTGCGGGTCGATGGAGGGGGAGGTGGGAGGTTGGTGGTCGGGGTGGAGGAAGGGGCGGTCGGGTTTGGGGGTGTTGAGGGGCTTCCAGGAGGTGGATTGCGGGAGGCCGAAAGTGCTTGGGTCGAGCTTGGGGAGGTCGTCTGTGGAGGGTTTGGGATTGGTATCGTTTGTGGCTGAGAGAGCTTCTTTGTACTCTGGGAAGAGCTCTTCGAGGATTGTATTCGGTTTTTCGTTTGCTCGTATGGTCTTGGGGGGCGTTGTAGGGCTAGGTGCTGTGGAATCGATCAAGCTTGCATCTCTCAAAGCACTTCCAAGCTCCTTGAGTTCAGCTCCTATCCCATCTCCAGCAGCCACTCCCTCCTTTCTCCGGAATTTAGGCGGTGGCCGTCGTGAAAGCCTCTGCGCCCCATCGCGTATCCTTCCACCTTCTCTATGTACACCCCCATCTTCATGCGCCGCACTGCCCGCTGAGCCCTCTCCCTTCTGCGACAAATCAACGCGTCGTATGTGCGGAGGATTCGACTGGCCGTCGGTGCTATAACACTGCAGCCGCGCCGCGGCCAGGAACCGCCGAGCGGCCCATGTCGGTGACAGGCATTGCGAGTGTCGCGGCCGAGTCAGCAGCATTAGCTTCGCCCAGCTCGCAGGTGGTGACTGCGATTCGACCGATCACAAAGCGTGGTGCGTCGAGTCGAGGCGTCGTCGTCTTTAGGTAGGTAGGTATGTAGGGCGGATGTTGAGCTTCTTGGGTTTCTCGGCGATAAGCGTCGATAGGAAGAAGTGCACTACAAAAATTTGGCGAATGAGAATTCCGCAGAGACAACGCCCTTCTCAAGCACAACTCCACGCCTGGAGAGCTTCAGAAAAACATAGAAAAACATATTCACATAATGGCCGACCTCCAGACTGCGCAGCGATGCGTCGAGGTCAAGATCCGTACGCTGCCAAACGCAGAACGCTCTGATCGGAAAGATGTGTCACGTGTCTTCCTCTCGATGGACACCCTCCTCGAGCTGAGACTGGAGGCAGGACAGCCCTGTTCGGTGTGGAAGGTGGAGGATGCGGATTCAAGGCGGGAGGCTATTGCGTGGCCGAGCGCGCAGAAGATAAATCGGAATGTGATGCAGATGTTTAAGAGTTTTCAGGATCACTGTGGGTTCCGGTTGGAGGATCGGATTGCGGTTGCGCCTGCTGGGCCGTTGGTCACGGCGGATTGTGTGGTTTTGAGGGATATAAGCGGAGGTACGGCGTTGGAGGAGAAGGATAGAGCTCATTGGGAGTGGTATTTGGAGGATAAACTGGGTATGTATTGTTCCTACTCTCCTATGTAAAAGTCTTGCTAATATGATACAGTCCGTGCCGAGTCAATCTTCTCAGACATGCTCTATGAAATCACCCTCAAAGGCCGCCGCTCCTTCATCGTCGAGTCCTTCCTCCTCTCCGGGCGTCCCCTCCCCAACAAAATCGCCCACTTCTCCCCCACCTCCCGCGTCCAAATCATCGACGAGCAAGCCGCCGCCCTCGAGCGCCCAACCACTGGACCCCGCCCAACCCTCCACGTCTCGGGCATCGCGGGCATTGACTCCGCCCTGCAGAAACTCAACGACGTCCTCGCTGACTTCTCGGATGTTGCCAAAACATCCCCCACCTGGGGTCGTCGCGCCTGCGGCGTTCTCCTCCACGGCGCCCACGGCAGCGGCAAGACGCTCCTCCTCGAGCGCGTCGCTGCCACCGGCTGGGGCCGCGTCTTCCGCATTGATGCCGACACGAAGACGCAGGCTATCCGCGAGGTCTTCAAAGATGCTCGCCTCACTGCCCCAAGCATAATCCTCATGGATGACCTAGAGGCTCTCGCTGCCGCTGACCCACCCAAGCCCGCCACTACCGCGCTGCTCAGCGATGAAATGGCCCGTCTCAGCGCCGACTCTGTCCAGGTTGTTGTCCTCGCTGCTGCGGCGTCCGCATCTGCTGTTCCGCTGCCGCTGCGTAAGCGCGGAAGGTTCACGACGGATATTCTCCTCCCTATCCCTGATGCCGACGCAAGGAGACAAATTCTACGTTCTCTCGGGCCGAGCGAGGCAGAGGAAGTCAAGCTCCTAGATCGTCTAGCCGAGCGGACTCACGCCTATACAGCCGAGGATCTTGCCCTACTACTCGACCGCGCCTGTTTTCTCGCGAGGCACCGTCGACGCGGTGAAGCTGCACCAAACACCACCGCCACCCCTCCCGGACAACTCGAGCTTCCAACCACGGAAGCCAGCATACCCGCCGCTCCTTCCGCACCACTAGACACCCCCGCTCCCGAATCAAACACCCCACCCACCCCCTCCCTCACCCAACCCGACCTCGACCTCGCCCTCCTCTCCGTCCGCCCAACAGCCATGCACGACATCACCCTCCGCCCCCCAAAGGTGCACTGGTCCGACATCGGCGGCCAGCACGCTCTCAAACGCGCCCTCCGCCGCGCCGTCGAGACGCCCCTCCGTCACCCCGCTCTCCTCGCGCGTCTCGGCGCGGCTCCAAAGAAGGGGCTCCTCCTTTACGGACCCCCTGGGTGCAGTAAGACGCTCTCCGCTGCCGCGGTGGCGACAGAGGCAGGATTCAATTTCTTCGCTGTCAAAGGCGCGGAGCTGCTGAATATGTATGTTGGTGAGTCGGAGAGGGCGGTGCGGGAGGTGTTTGCAAGGGCTAGGAGTGCGGCGCCTAGTATTGTGTTTTTTGACGAAGTGGAGGCGATTGGAGCGAAGAGGGAGGGGAGGGGGGGAGGGGGGGTGAATGTGTTGACGACGTTGTTGAATGAGATGGATGGGATTGAGACGCTGAAGGGCGTGATGGTGTTGGCAGCGACGAATAAGCCGGAAGCGCTGGATGTGGCGCTGTTGAGGCCGGGGCGGTTCGACGAGCTGCTCTATGTGGCGCCGCCGGATTTGGAGGGCAGGGTGGAGATTCTGGAGGGGAGGAGGAGGAAGATGGATTGGGAGGCCGATGTGGAGGTGGGGTGGTTGGCGGAGAGGTGTGAGGGGTACAGTGGAGCGGAGATTGTGGGGGTTTGCCAGGCGGCGTGTGATTGTGTGATTGATCGCGTGCTGGAGACGGGGGATATGGCGGCGAAGGTTGGGAGGGGGGATTTCGAGGTTGCGATGGGGAGGGTGAAGAAGCAGATTACGGAGGAGATGGTGGAGGGATATCGGAGGTGGGCGAAGGGGGTGGGGAATGGGGTGGAGGCTGACTGAGTGAGAGGGAGGCTGGTGGGGAAAGGAGTTTAGGTTTTGGTGCATTTCTGGGAAAAGGATAAAAATGTCGGTAGGGTTATAGACGGAGTTGGAATCTGAAAATACAAATCGGGATGATAGAGAATGGTAGAAGCGAGTGTCATCTATAGCAAAAGTGCCAGCCTAACCCACGGCCGAGCATCGAGGATTCCTCAGCCATCAGAATATGGGTGAGTGAGGTAAGATTTCTAGATCAATACCATCCCCAATGTCTACCCTCCCACCATCTCCTCCCAAATACTCGTCATCAGACATGCTTCTCCCTTCCCCGCCACCCAGTCCATCTATTCCCAATATCAAAATCGCAGTGAGCGGCCACCAATGCACAAACGACTCGTACAGCACCGCAAAACCTCACTTGCCGGACCTAGTAGCCCTGGCCAACGAGGTAGTCGGCGAGCTGCTCGACGGTAGTGGCAGCGGCACCTGCCTGGACATTCTCGCCGTAATGCGAGATGATGATAGCCTGTGTGGTCTTGGCAATCACGATGCCATCCTTGCCCTATAAGATGTCAGATTTTGCCCGAGCCAACAACGCCTTGCCAGAATCAAGGGCGCAGCAAACAAAGGAGGAATAAGAAAGAAGCTTACCTTGCGGCCGTAGATACTCCGCCCCTCAACCTTGAACACGACGTACCTCTCCCCAGCAACGTGGATACCCTCAGTCCACAGCTTGTCTGCCGCCGCGCCGCCCGCAAGCGCCGCAACGATGTTCTTCATCTCTGCCGGGCTGACCTGGTAGACATCAGCAATCTATCCATCATATCCCCAGTCCCCCCAGCATCGAGAATTGACCCCCGATGCATGGTGGAAGCGTACGCACCTCGAAGCCTGCGCTCTTGGCCCACACGCTGTCGCCTGCGGCGCTGACCAAGGCGGCCTTGTCTGCATGGCCGGAGCCCACCAAGCTATTGCCCCATCAGCATGTATCCCATTTCGGTATCACAGCCTCATAGTATTGGTGCCCGACGCTTCTCATGTGTCTCCTCCTTCATTCTCGCATCGTGTGGTTCGGGGATAGGTACCTGGTGTCAACATATGCTATCCAACAAGTTAGCCGCCATCACTCACCGCGGGGTACATCCCCCCCCCCACGACTTCCGCTCCCCCTCCATCGAACAGGAGATCAAACATACCTTGCCACGACATCTTGGAATCGCTAACACGGTAGAGAGCTGTGGGAGTGTAGAAAAAGCGGCGCTATTGGTGAGTTTTTTGGGGATACAAAAGTTGCAAAAGTGCGAGTGTTGAGACGGAGGGGGGAGCAGGGTGGGGGGGGTTATGACGCTGGAGCTAAGCTGCCGGGGCGGGAATCGGTAAGCGAGGAGCGGCGGCCTTCCATCATATCATTTTTATAGAGGGGTATAAAATTACTGCCGGCCGGAAACGGACTACAAATTCATATTTTACGCCGAACTTCACTTGTAATTCACAATAATAAGAGTAAGGATGCTATAAGTGAGCACGTAATTTAACCCCTACCATTCTCCTCTTGCCGCTCCTAACAGCCTGTTTCCACCTGGTCACGAAATCATGCATCACGTGATCCAATATATATTTCAACGGTCACATCTTTGTTGCCTGATGTTCTCATACATCACATCAACAATGCCACGCCTCTCCCCGTGTCTTCTCCAAGCCCCCAGATTCACAATCTCAACGTCTCTCTTCGCAATCCCAAGGCACCCACGAACCCACCTCCCCTCCCCCTTCCGCCTCCCAACCCGCGCCATGTCCTCCTCCACCCCCGCTCTCCCCGCCGTTAACGTATCATCCAATTCCAACCCGGATACAATCAATGTCGCCCTCCCTCCGCTCCTTGAGCGCTGGACTTTAACATCCACAAACGCCGGGCTGCAGCGCTCTTTCAAATTCAAGACCTTCAAGAAGACATGGGCTTTCATGGACGCCGTAGCCGCAGAGGCAGCAAAAGTGAAACACCACCCCGAGTGGTCTAATGTATGCCCCTCCTCCTCCCTCTTCCACCCCTGGCCTCGAAACAGGCAGCTAGTGAAATGGTTCGATTAGCAAGCAGCAAACTAACGCCCCCAGGTCTACAACACAACCCTAATCCGCTGGACCACGCACCACCCCGCCGGTCTCTCCGAAGCCGACGTCCAAATGGCCGCCTTCTGCGACTCCTGCGCCGCCGAGCACGGCGAGCTTCCCGCTGAGAAACCTACTGCGGCTGTAGGCACTGATGTCTCAGCGGGAGGGGGAGATCCGCTGGAGGCGTTGGCGGATGGGGTGGTGGTTGAGGGGGGGGAGTGCTGTGTGCCGAAGTATGCGAGGAAGGGGGCGGAGAGGGTGGAAGCGGTGGTGGGGGAGGAGTTACATGAGAAGGGTCCGTGAATTGGTGGGTGGATGATGGGTGTACAGGGAAGGGAAGGGACGGCGTAATGACTGGAGGGGTAGGGGGTAATGTAATATTTTGTTTGATCTATGTGTATGTGTATTATTTACCGTTTAATACCTTAATTCGGGTCTCACCGAACTGTGGAAAGCCTACGACCTAATATCAATTATTGTCAAAACTCACTACTTCACCCCCCAGGATATCGGTATATATAGGGACATGTCTGCATCCCCTTACCCTTCATCACTCAGCGTCATTCGCGTCATTCAAGCCAACGGTTGCGCGCCCTTTACTTGTCCTTACTACGCACCACTCACACTACACTCTACGTTGCTCCAACCAGTGATGCTAGTTCGAAAGACTAATCCAGCGAGAACCCAAACGGTGACAAGATAAAGTAATAACAGGAAAACGACAGTGACAGCAATACAGCAGCGACAATAAGAAGCAACGGTGACAAGATTCAAAGGTAGCACCACCACCACCACGCATCACCTCCCTACTACGTTCATGCCGTCCTAACCCTCACCGACGTTTGCTGAGCGGATGATATCCCTCGGCGATATCGTCTCATTCACATCTTCTTACATAACGCCCATCTACTAGAAGTAGGAGGCCTTAGCCCTCTCTTAGAACTTCATTGCCTACTTCCCCCAGATGCGCCATGGGCGAGGGTAAATGCTGGTGGAGATGTTGGAGCCGTAGCAGTGTTTCTGGATGCGGCCCATATTTCAAACAGCTTCTTCATCTCTCTCATCCGGGATGGTTCGAGTGCCGCCTTGTTTCTCCCTTCATTTCCCCAGTATTCAGAGGTGGTTTTTTGGTCATCCCCATGTTATCTGCGAGAGACTTGCGGAGAAGGGAATGGATCGTAACTCTTACGTTTTTGAACTTACAGCAGTCCTTCTTTGGATTCTCAAGATCCGTCGAGTGCGTTGGCCTGAGAATGGATGAACATTATTTGCAGTGGATTCCTCCGGCTCGTGCTGTGACGCAGGATTATATATCACGTAGTGTGAAGTGAAGCCAGTAGGTAGCAATTAAACCTCATCTGGGCCGAGGGACTTGGGATAGGTCCCTTGGGGAAGGCAGTGCTCTTCTAATTAGACATCCTCACACCATCAACCAGAGTACACCCACATATACGATACACACACACTTCCTCCTCACCAAGACAAAATAGTCTTGACTTTTACTTGATTAACGATTATTAATGCTCATATATCTATCTCCCTTCTATCCCGACCCAACAAAATCCCATCCGTTTTTTGTACAAGAAAATAGAAGGTTTAATTAAGGGCCACCCATCATCCATCCAAATATTCTCGCCCAGATCCTCCTTCCAAGAATGGAGCGGAGCTTTTTCTACGGCGGTGCCCTGCACGCCTGAACGCCGTCTGTGTCGGTCTGTCGTTACAGATCTATCTTCTCGTTCCTCATTTCGGGTTCACATACTCCCACACACATAGCTGCTAGTCCACATCGCGCACCCCTTAAAGCGGGGATTGCGAGAGACCAGCACCACAGCCCAGGATGAAGAGCTTACTGCGCCTTCTTAGCCTTCTTCGCATCCTTCGCGAGCTTCCTCTCGCGTCTCGCCTTGGCCGCCTCCGGTCCAGCCTCAGTATCAAGGACGAAATCCCACCAGCGGAACGAACTAGCGTAGTTTCCAATGAAGCGCTCGTGGTGGACATCGTGATGCTCAGCACCCGCCCAGAACGGCAAGAAGTGGTGCAGCGACCAGGGGAACTCGTATCCGGAGTGGGCATCGATAGCCTGGAAGAGACGGCAGACGATCCAGAGGTACATGGTGAGAATGTGGAAATCGCCCGTGAGGGCGCACCACAGGACGGGGCCGAGGACCGTGCCGGCGCCGAGGATCATGACTTCGATGGGCGAGGCGTACTCGGCGGCCAGGCCGAAGGGGGCGGAGTAGTTGTGGTGGATCTTGTGGACGGAGCGGTAGAGGGGGCCCCAGTGCATGGCGCGGTGCGTCCAGTAGTGCCAGGCGTCCTCGATGACGAAGAAGATGGCGATGTGCATGGCGATCTTCCACAGGGGGGGGAAGGGGACGCCAGTGTCCATGCCGAAGAAGACGGCCATGGGGTGGAAGACCCAGATCTGGGGGAGCTCGACGGTGAAGTGGGAGAGGAGAACCATTTTGGTGCAGTGCCATTGTTCGGCGGCGGTGGGGATTTTGCCCTGCGGTAAGTGTTAGTGGGATGGTTGTGGGAGGCGGGGGGGTTTGTGGTGGGATTGGGATTTGGGGTGGGCGTACGGCTTGGATCTTATATTTGTTGAAGTAGGGCATGCTGTCGATAATGATCCATGGAAGAGAACGGCCGAAGTAGACAACCTCGTGCATCACGAAGGACAGGATTCCAGTCGCGAGGACGTCGTTCTGCATGTATGCGTACCAGGCCTTGGGGGTATGTTAGCACATTGAAGCTCGAGTCGGGAGGGAGGAACGTACGGCCCAGAGGCGCTCAAAGACATTGAGAGTCTCGCCATTGTAGTGAGTGATGCCGTTGTACTGGTCCCAGTACGTCGGCGCGGCGAAGAGGGTGCTGTTTGTTGCGTTCCTATGAAATTGATCAGAACTAATTTCCCGCGATATTTTTCTCTCCGGAGAGCGCGCCGTGGAGCGTCTCGTCCGACTTTCTTCCAGAAGAAGAGGAAGGAGAATACATACATTATGGCGATATAGCACAGAGGCTATCAGACGATTGTTGAGGATATCGCGGCCACAATCGGAGGGGGGCGTTGTGAGGTATAAGTAGGTGGAGGATAAGGAGGGAGGAAAGGAGACGGGAGTGGTATTGAAGGACTTCCCGGTGATAAAAAGGTTAACGACTAGAAGGATAAAAGGAGTACGTACCCGAGGAGATGGCCACCATTGTGGCGTGCAACACAGGGGAAACGCGGGGCGGCTAGGCGGGATTGGGACTAGCGCATGGATAGATGGGAGATTGGCCAGTTAGAGTCTTCGTGTTGGAGGCGTTGGGGTGGATCAAGGGCTGCTATCACCACGTGACACTGATTGTGCAGACAGCCACGATCGTATTCGGGTTGGAGGGTCCAGGCTAGAGCGGCGGCACATGATTTTGTACACACACTGCAAATTTTGTATGCAGAGATACCTCGCATATGATATGATCTCGAATCCGTAATCGTACTCGGGGAGGGCCAGCACGCAACTCTTACTCTTATTACTCCAGTTATACTGAGTAAGAAATCTATATATCATGAGCAAAGCCTCAACTGTAGCTCCGGATAGCTGTGCTTCCGGATTACAGTCATCAGTCACCCGGCACCTGTTTACGGAGATCATGTACGATCATATTCTAGACCTTCAACTCCATTGGGAAGCTCCCAAGGTCTCTGTGAGACTGCAACCGGCCGGAAAGCCTCAACTTCCAACGATAGAACTATCCAAACGGCTTGACTATGTCCATTTACAACCTCTATACCCGTGAGCCAGGAGGCATGAGCCCTGAGAATATTATACAGACATTCAAATGAGGCTTTCCTTACTAACTCCCTCCGCCACATGCCGTTAGTGCCGATCCCTGCCACGAGCCTTTTTCCCATGCAAGTAGCACACAACGTCATCGCCAAAAAATCCCCGAGCTTGTGAAGAAACCCGAAACCCACAGCTCTCAAAAAACGCCACAGACTGAATCCCTCCTCGAGCTTCGGCCAATGCATATCCCCAGCTCGGCGTGATGTCTATAGTGGCAGAGTAAGAAACCCTGGCCCCCAGCAGAGCCACTCGGAAATCACTAATGTTCCCCAAGCCAGGTCCGACGCGTCGACTCGCAGTTGGACAGACTGCAGCTCGCACACCTCAAATCCGCCACATCCTCTCCCATACTGACCTACCGACGCCTCTCTACTACCTCCGAGCCCACCGAACAAATAGCTACCTCCCCACAAATCGAAGAGCTCCAGGTCCTCATCAAAGCCCTGTCAGCGACGTCGTCGTCAAAGGCACTCCTTCCACCATGGAGGATCACAACGCTCCTCGAGCAGGCAGGCCTGTCAGAAGGCGAAGTTAATGCTTTAGGGGAGACGAAGAGCTCGTATGAGAAGGAGCTGGAGTGGCTCCTAGTCAGCAAGGCGACAGTGCAAGTGTACGGCGTGCTCCTAAACACGCTGCTCGAGCAGACGATCCCGCTCAGCAACGACATCTGGTACTGGGACGAGGTGCTCGGGTCGTACACATTTACAGCCATCTACATGATCCAGACCTCGCCGCTGCGGTTATGGGACTGGACAAAGGACATCTACGAGGACTCGCGGGAGAGGTTCTCCATGCTACGAGAGTCGCCGGAGGAGACGCTCTCGGCTACGGCGATTGGCACGAATGTTACAGCGCGGTGGAAGACGTTTTACGGATTAGTGAGGGATAGTATCCGCGAGCGCTCCGTCACGGATATCCAAGCGAGAGTTCTATCGCCGCTGGCGAAATCGAGGTCCGAGGCACGCCGGAAACAGGCCGGTCTGAAGCGCCTGAGGGAGATGAGCGCGAGTGGCCTTGGAGTTCTGATGGACGAGGGTCTCAACTTTGATATTGGCGAGGATAATGCCGGGATTCAGGGCGTGGATGGCAGCGACTGGAATGTCGTGGTCGAGCGCAGCGTGGCCTTGATGGATACGGTGCTACGCAATGTGACGGCTCTGGAGACGGGTGTCTCGGAGTTCGAAGATATTGTCTTTGCGAGTGTGGCAGATGATCCAGAGATCTCATCCCGGAGTATGGGCTTGGGCGAGCTGAGAGACAAGCCGGCGAAATTATGCAAGCGTCTCCAGAATATCCTCAGCACGCACATCCCAGCACACGTCCAGTCCCAGCAACATCTACGATCCCAGTACGGCCGTCCCCACCGACTCGTGCGCTACTGGCTCCCCGCCACCGCGCTCCTCCTCTCCTCCACCACCATCCTACGCATCGTCGTAAACCGCAAAGCCGCCATCCTCCAATGGATCCAAGACCTCGGCTCCACGATGCAAGACTTCTGGATGAACTGGATCGTGGACCCGACCAAAAAGATTATCAAAACAATCCGCCACGACGAGGGAAGCGAGGTCGCCATCATGAGCCGCGAGTCCCTAAAGGGAGATCGCGACAGCCTCGAGCGCATGGTCGTCGACTTCGCCATCGACAACCCCGAGGCCGCTGGCATGGGCGGCGCACTGAGCGACGCTCACATCGCCGAGATCCGCGCAAAGGTCAAGGAGGGCGACCTGACGCCGGTGCTGCGCGCGTATGAGAAGGATCTCCGCCGCCCGTTCGTGGGAACTGTGCGCGGCGACCTGGTGCGCACGCTGTTGATCCAGGTGCAGAAGACGAAGGTGGATGTCGAAGTCGCGCTGAGCGGAATCGATGCCCTGCTCAAAAGCCAAGAACTGGTATTTGGCTTTATCGGGCTGACACCAGGAGTTCTGGTGTGTATAGGCGTGGGCCGTTATATCAGCGGGATGTTCGGGGAGCGGAGGGGACAGAAGTATGGGCATAGGGCTGGGCAGATGATACGGGTGTTGAGGAATATCGATCGCATCTTGACGACGTCGACGCCCTCGCCCAATGGGATTTTGTCTTACAAGGACCACGGATTGCTGCTCTGCGAGGTGCACGTGCTGCGCTCCAGGGCAGCGAGGTTGTTCCCGGGTGAGGTGGAGAGGGAGTTCTTCGAGGATGTGAATGAGCTCGGCGACATCTCGATAGGGATTGAGAGGCAGCTGAAGGTTGTGCAGCGCATCAGGTGGGCATATGGGAAGTGGCTGTCTAAGTGAGCGAGCGTGTAAAGCGTCGCCCGCTTTGTACTTGGTTCTAGAATCTACAGTGCCATATGATACCGTATGTAAATCTAGCGTGTACCAAATCTACCATAGTATAATAAAGAAGCGCCCCATTTCATAACAGAATCAGCTCCATCGAGAACCAATAACCTATATTACCACTTATAATAAGCCTCGGTATTGGCTTTTTTCTGCTGGGCGGTGTCTCCTTTTGGTAGCCGGCCAGGTCCAATTTTTTCTCACAAATGGTGGCGGAAACCGGAGGTGTATCACGTGACATGGCACAATTGCCCCCCACGCTTCTGCCTTAATGAATCGATGGCGGGGGAGTCATACTTTCACTCATTTTTACCAGTTTATATGTTTATTTGTATATATCTGTATATATCTTTGTAATGGGTTCCATAGAAGCAGCGGTGCCGACGAGCAATGGCAAGGTGAACGAGTCGCCCTTGAACAGGGCCGACGAGGTTGCAGATGTAAGCTTACAAATTGGGCAAAAAAAACATGTCCGATGCTCGTATATGCAATACTGACATGCGGTAGCTCTTAAATTCCGTCCAGGAGCTCATCATCCCTTTTATTCGCCGGGCGGATGAAGAGGCGGCGGTGAAACATACGGGCCATGGCCAGAGCGGAAGCTCCGGAACCGCACTGGTCGAGTCGCACAAGCCGGCGGAACTCGTCAAATTGCTTGACCTGCAGCTTCCTGAGACTGGAGGCGGGAAAACTGCCCTCCTGGATGTTATCCAGCAGGTCTTGAAGTACAGCGTTAACACGTGGGACCAAGGCTTCCTGGATAAGCTGTACGCCAGCACCAACCCCGTACGTCCCCTGCCCCCCACCTAACAGCACCCCTCTAACTGATATGCCAGGTCGGCGTGGTCTCCGAGCTCATCCTCGCAACGCTCAACACCAACTCGCACGTCTACCAAGTCTCCCCCGCCCTCACCGTCATCGAGAAAGCAATCACCAAGCGCTTCGCCAACCTCTACGGCTTCACCGGCCCCCACGCCGGCGGCTTCTCCACCCAGGGCGGCAGCGGGAGCAACCTGAGCGCCCTCATCATCGCGCGCAACACGCTCTACCCCACCACCAAGACCGACGGCAATGGCGCCTACAACTTCGTCATCTTCACCTCCGCGCACGGGCACTACTCCTTCGAGAAGGCAGCGCAGATGATCGGTCTCGGCTCCCGCAACCTCGTTCCCGTCCCCGTAGGCAACGATGGCGCCATGATCCCCTCCGAGCTGGAGCGCCTCATCCTCGCCGCCAAGGACGCAGGCAAGACGCCTCTCCTCGTCAACGCCACGGCCGGCTCTACCGTCCTCGGCTCCTTCGACCCATTCGAGGAGATTGCTGCCATCGCCCGCTCGCACGGGATGTGGATGCACGTCGACGGCGCCTGGGGCGGCTCCGTCGTCTTCTCCCCGACGCAGCGGCACAAGCTGAAGGGCGTGCACCTCGCCGACTCCGTGGCCGTGAACCCGCACAAGATGCTCGGCGCGCCGACGACGTGCTCGCTGCTCCTCGGGAAGGACCTGAGGCAGTTCCACCGCGCGAACACGCTGCCGGCGGGGTACCTGTTCCACGGCGCTGACGTGGACGGCGAGGTGTGGGACCTGGCGGATCTGACGCCGCAGTGTGGGCGGAGGCCGGATAGCTTGAAGGTCGCGCTGAGCTGGACGTATTATGGGGCTGGGGGGTATGGGCGGATGATTGACGAGGCGTTTGAGGCGGCGGCGTATTTGGCGGGGTTGGTGGAGAAGAACAAGGATTTTGTGCTGGTGTCGCAGAATCCCCCGCCTTGCTTGCAGGTGTGCTTTTATTATGCGCCGAGGGGGTTGAGTGAGGTGCCGGAGAAGAATACGAGGGAGACGGCGGGGGTGGTGGAGAGGTTGGTGGGGAGGGGGTTCATGGTTGATCATGCGCCGGGGGAGAGGGGGAACTTCTTTAGGGTGGTGGTGAATGTGCAGACGAGGAAGGGGACGCTGGATGGGCTGGTGAAGGCGATTGTGGATATTGGAAAGGAATGAGAGCGAGAGGGGGGTTTTGATAGATACCATACTGGTTCCGCGAGGAAAGCAATATAGACAGATATGTAGACAGGGATATGAAATATAGTATGATGATAGCAGACTTACGACTAAATAATCATTCTTATACTGTCGTCCTGTAGTTCCAGTGAGGCTGAGAGATTCAGATTTGATGCCATATCCGTTCTGCAAAGTCAATATAATCCAAAATATAGTCAAACAAATATAGTATGATGATACCAGACCGACAACTTCCCAGATACCTATCTTACCCTGTAGTGCTATAATCCCCGTGGGGCGCAATCGTGGGGTCCGGAGTAAATGTATGAGTGGACTGATGCGTATGCGGTTCTAGCGAGACCACATCGCCACCCGCAGGGGTCATGCAGTTCTGCAGTTCTAGCGGAGCCCACGGCCGCCGCCGCGCATCATAGACCCCAGACAACTTTATCGTCACCCAACTAACGAAACATACCGTACCTTGATTGATTTGCCTCCACCGACGTCGTCACAACCTCAACTCAACGATCTCCACGCCGACGACGACATAAATCTACAAATTACTGCTATAGCTTCGATCTCGCCATTCTGAACTGCTAGCGAGAGCTTCATGCCAATCGACTCCCAGCTCGTGAAATCTACGCCGCGATCTGTTCCTGTTCCCGCTACCTAGACCAGACCCCACAAAGACGACGACGACTGCCTCGTTGTCCTCCTCCCCCTCCCTCCCACCACCACCACCACAACCACCACCGCAAAGATGGCCGGATCCCGCAACTATGACTTCCTGGTAGGCCCTTTCGCACGACCGCCCATCTCCAGATCCCTCCGCTAACAGACCGCGCGCAGATCAAGCTCCTCCTCATCGGCGACTCGGGCGTCGGCAAGTCCTGCTGTCTGCTGCGCTTCAGCGAGGACTCTTTCACCCCTTCATTCATCACGACCATCGGCATCGACTTCAAGATCCGCACCATCGAGCTGGACGGCAAGCGCGTCAAGCTGCAGATCTGGGATACGGCAGGCCAGGAGCGCTTCCGCACCATTACGACGGCGTACTATCGCGGCGCCATGGGTATTCTATTAGTCTACGATGTCACAGACGAGAGGAGTTTTAACAGTTTGTCCCCCTCCCCCGTGATTCCCGGGTTGGCCGTCCATCCCCGTTGCCCCCGGTGACCGAACAATAACGAAGACCGAGCACATGCTAACCGCCCCCTCCCTCGCACAGACATCCGCACCTGGTTCTCCAACGTCGAGCAGCACGCCACCGAAGGCGTGAACAAGATCCTCATCGGCAACAAGTGCGACTGGGACGACAAGCGCACCGTCTCGACCGAGCGCGGCCAGGCGCTCGCCGACGAGCTCGGCATCCCCTTCCTCGAGGTCAGCGCAAAGGCCAACATCAACGTCGAGAAGGCCTTCTTCAGCCTCGCGGCGGATATCAAGAGACGGATTGTCGATAGCGCGAAGACGGAGGAGAGCAAGGGGGTTGATGTGGCGCAGGGGGGCAGCGGGGGTGGGAAGTGCTGTTAGACGGGGTATGAGAGTGGTGGGGTGTGAAGGGCCTAATTGGATGGGGGTGGGTGCTGTGCGATGAGTACGGGATCTGATAGAGGACCGACGGAGGGGAGAATCCCCAGCATGCTGCTCGTGGCGTCTGCACTCTGCCAAACTTCCACGGGGGCATACGCGGCGCGCCGAGCAAGGCAGCTCTACCGCTCTCTCTCTCCGGCCGAGTGGTGTCCACTCACGTGCATTTGTAATGTTCCGCCGTCTCCTGTTTTTTATCTCTTTTGGTCTCTGTTCCGAGTGGCGTTCTTTTTTTTTATATCGTTTTGCTGGGATTGCGAGTTCTGAGAAGCCAGCAGCACAAGTACACGATGGTCGCGGGGCCTGTGGATTATAAATAGTTTTGTTCATAAATGGGAAAGGAGTTTAGACGTTTCTGCTTTTACTGATGGCTTTTTGTGGTGTGGTGAGGGGGTGGTGATGTGATGTCAGTATGCGTATGCGATTCCGTGTCCGTGTCCGTGTGCGTGTGCGTCTGGTGTGTTCTCTTTTCACTTTGCATGTGTCTGAAACTCTTATTCAAGCCACGGCTCCTCACAAAGGGATACCGTCATCTCTACCCTAGTATACGAACTCTCTGCATCACTCTAAATATTAATCAAGTTACTGACAATACCACCAGCAATCCAACAGTCCAACTACATTCCTACGACTTCTCGCCCACTTACCCATCCCCAGACGCCTTTCCTCCAACGTCGTTGGTTTCCCCGAAGCCGAAACGGCTAAACTCGCCGCCAGCGCCGCCCCTCCTTCGGAAGACGTATGATAGGCACCCTTTCTTCGCAGATGAGCAAGCACCACAAAAGACAGCAACATGTCACATTTCGAGTGGTGGGGTGGTTCTGGTGGTTTGTCAACTGTGTTCTGGGCGGTACGGTGATTTTGGTGCGTGAGGGTGGGCTGCTGCTGAAAGAGAGGGTGGTGGTGGTGGTGAGAATTCATGGTGGTGAGAACTCCGTACGGTGGTAAGAAGAGGGTACTGTGAGAAGCATGGGGGTGATGAGAATGCAGATCAACTCACCTAGAAAGGTATCGTGGAGTCATTTGAGTATCAGGTTTGTTAATTGCTGGTTTCCTTTTCACGAGGCACCCATAAGTAGCTAATCCATTCGTTTGTGAATGTCGCCTTGTCATGTCAAAGTGGTTATGATTGTAAGGGAGGAATATATAGGGGGCTCTTTGGTGCGGGATATGTACAGCGCTGCCAAGTGGCGTGGCTGCGAAAAGAGCCTCTTCGGAAAGGGGGCCATGAAAATACCCCTTTCCAGTGTCCCGAGATCTTGGATACTATTATCGAAAAGTCGATCCCAAAACACCAGGAAGAACAATTCCTAGGCCAATTTCCAGTTTCATTCCACTCCATGCATCTTCGCAAGCCTGTGCGGTGTGGTGGTTGTCGCTCTAGCCTACCTTTTTTTTACGTACCTTCCTCCTCAAGCTGCCGTTGCACGCTCTCCCCTCCCACCCTCACTTCTGTGAGCAGCATAACAGTGTTTCAATTATTTCTCAATCCACCGTTGCTTTCAGAACTTCTATTTTCTTCCAATCTGTGCTCTGTTATCATACCCCCTTTCATATTTCAGCTTAAATTCTCAAAAGCACTGCTGCTTGTTGTATTTGCAAATTAAGTCAGGACCAGAAGACGAACGAAACCTTATGAGGTCGATTAAGTCTACCCCCTTTAATTGGGATGGTTGTCTGGCTGAACCAGCTTAGAGCGCTCTGCACGCGTTTCGCGAAGTCAGCACCTGGCAATCATCCTGGAGGACATCATAAAGTTCAATTGCTCAATGGTTCGTGTGGGTGTTTCCCCGGCCGAGTATGCAGTGGTTGGGTGTGGGTATTTCCCCCTTTCTAGATGAATCCTCTATTTTTTGCAAAATTTTTGGCTTCTTCAGAATCTCTCTCCGACGTCTGGAGGAGGAGATATAGAGTTTTGGCAGATTAAAGGAGTCGAATCAATCTCTTGGAGACGAGGTTTGGCGAGGAAAAGCGAACCGGCGGGGGATGGGATGAACTCTGTATGTTGATGAATAGGGAGGGAAGGTGCGATGGTTGAGGTTGTGGAAGTGGAAGGGGAAGGAGCGGTGGTTTTGGTTGTGTTGTGGAAGGCACAAAGGGGCGGCGGCAACGATGGCGCGGCGGCAAAGGCGGAAGGGACGGCGCGGGTGGATAGTCTGGGCCAACCAGCCGCGATTTGACAGTGGCCATTACCGCGTATCTGTCTTGGGGGACGAATATTGGTATGGTGACGATGGGGGATTTATACGTGGATAGGGGTTCGAAAATAGGAGAGGGACTGGGCATGATATCTGTCTTTGGGGACGAAGGTTAAAGTGGATAGGGGTTCGGAAATGGCGGATGGGTGTGAAATCGCTGGATATGTCATAAATCTCTTGCAGAGTAGGATTTTGGATGTCGACAGAAATGATCATCTCTGACATCGGTGGGGACTGCACCTTCGACTCTCCCACTGAGAGCGAGATATTACAACAGAAGAGAAGGCTGGGCAGTGAAGAAGCAACGAGATGAAGTAGTTCGGCGGCATTGTTGAAGCTAATTGATAGTAAATGAGAATAATCATTAACCAGCCTCCTCGTCGCTCCCCTCACACCCAGTCCAGCCACTTACCAATATATTACTCCGTCCCCTCATTCCATTCCCACCCCTTTTTACATCTCACTCGCTCCCATACTACCCACGATGCACGACTCACCTCTCCCCAATCCCAAACCCCTGTTCCCCTAAGGCCTCGTAAACCGCTCTATAAAAGTAATCCCATGGCGGAGTGAAGTCTCAAAAATCACAAACTGTACGGAGAACATTCGTTTTCACTTAGACGGGAAGTCCGTTCTATTTCTATTTCATTGATACATTGCCGGCAGAATCGCCGCCAGATCTCTCTGCGCTTAGAGAGACGAGATGACAGCAGTAACGCGGTGGCAAGAAGACGAAGTGGCAGCAGGACCCCCGCACGGCGACAAGAATCCCCACTGAGCGTCGTCGATAATATTGGTGCTTGTGGCTTCCTATTTGTCTCTGGGTGGATTATCGGCTCTGGGGCTGGTGGAGGTCTTCTATATTCTTCGCGGAGTTCACTAGGCGATGCACATTCTTTGTTTCCAGAGGGGTGGCTGGTCCTTATATCCGCCGTAGCTGATTGGGGTGCCGCATAGTTCATGGTTCGTTGAGGGGTAACGTTGTAGGATGAGAAGCTCTTGTCTGTAGTCGGTGGAGTGTCTGGTGATGGCACAACGGCCATCCCGTGCACAAACTCGATTCTGAAGGGTCTTGAGCCAGAGGTGTATTGGTGTTTAATTCATATTTTATAATTTATAACATTGTGCTTAAAAACAGGATGCCATCCTGTCGATTTATCTTGGTGCTGGGATGGAGATGGGAATGGGAAGGAACATGGTTGATGTGTAAGCTTGGGTTGGCGACTAAAAGGGGTATAAAATAATAGCTACGACCTGACGAATAGAGTCAACCAACAATTTGTTAGTTGCCCTCCATTCAATGGTGCTGCTCTCCATACCCATCCCCAAAACTGCCATCCAGTCCAGTCCAGTCTCACACACTCACCCTCCAGAATCTTCTTCTCGATCCCCCTGAGCAAAAGCAAATCAGATGATGACAGCACCCCTTGACGAGAACATAGTAACGACAGCAGAACCTATGCCAGTGATAAAGGGGCGACAAGAATGAGGCCATGACGAGAATCCCCAATATCCAGCCCACTCTGTACGGCGCAGCAGATGTAGAAATAGAGTGGTATGTAATCACGACTACGCAGCTGCGCAGCAATGCTGTATCCGTCAGATATCAACTCTGCGATAGTGAGCTAGTAAGATGGGGCCAGCCTTTTTATACTACATCCCACATCTTCAGCAGTGCTAGAGAGACTCGAGAAGAGGACTAGGGAAGAGATCTGGTAGTTGGAGCTGCGTCGGTGGGGATGAATGCAGCCTGGTTGAAGCAAAGATTTAGACAGTTGGCGAGAAAATGGAATGAGAATCACCCAATTTACTCATCCCACATACCTACCAACCCACCGAGTCTCCCTCTCACCCCGCCAGAAATTCCATAAAGCTTCTCCCCGCACTCCCAGACGTAACAAAAGGCCCATATCTCTCTTTCGCGAAGCTTTTATTGCGGAAAGGTTCCTGCAGAGGATTCTAGTCCTATGCACTTGCTCTGGACTCTTTTAATCTGGATTCTTCTGCTCGTTTTCTCTGTCAAAGGAACAACAGCAGAAGTAAACGGTGACAGGAAACCCCGACAAGAGTCCAGCAATGACGACAGAGCCCGCCCCTCACTCCTTCCTCTTCTCAATCTTTATCTTCTCAATCTTTATCTTCTCAATCTTTATCTTCTCAATCTTTATCTTCTCAATCTTCGTCTTCCTTCTCTCAACGGCCCTTGACTTAGTCTTGGTATTCTTGTTCCCAGTAGTCGCTAGAGTTCTCGGGGGCTTTACCGGCCTGGTATGTATCTGCCGCGTCGTCATCCTCGTCCTCCTCGTCCTCCTCAGCGAGAAAGGGGTGACAAGAATAAGACTGTAACAAGAAGCGTAACCTAGCTTCCACCCTAGCTACCTCCCATAACGCCCTATTCATTCTCAAGTTCCAGATCCACTCCAACACGTTCCTTCTCATTCTTCTCTGCTTCTTTTGCGTCTTGGTGAGTCTCTTCGGTGAGAAACAGGGGGGTTATATAAATAGTAGGTGGTAGATAGAGAAACTCGGAAGCACGGCCACGTGTGTGCCTCTGACGTTCTGTTCGCGCGCTGGTGGGCTGGTGACATGGGGAGGGTCTTTTTATACTATATCCCACGTGTTCAACAGATCCGAAGAGGTTGAGCTGAAAATTTGGGCAGTTGACGAGAAAAGGGAATGTGAATCTAGATATAATAATCCCACATACCCTACCATCCCCCACAATTCACCAACCCACCAAGTCTCTCCCTCCCTTTCCTTCCTTCCCCCCTCCAGCTGGTCCTTAGAAGCTTCCGCTCGCACCTCCAGACGCAACCAGAGACCGATACCTCTCATCGCATCCCCTTTCCAGCTAATAATTATGGTTCTATGCACTTGTCCTAGAATCCCTGAACCTAAATCTTCTGCTCGTCTCCCCCCCCAAGAGAGCAACCGCAAAATCGGGCATAAGGAAACATAAACATCCGAGAGGAGATGCTGCGAGGAATCGGAGTGAGAAGTAAGTGACAACAGACAGAATAGCGAGCACGTTCCGACGGCCCACCCCAGCCAGGAATGGCGCAGACGGGAAGCAACCAAACCTTTGGAGAAATGATCCCCGCTATGCCCAGTGATCTCCGACAAGAACTAAGAAGCAACAGCTGACTCCTATTTATATGCATGTTCTGGAATCTCTGAACTTGCATACTTTGCAAATATCTTCCGACCATTGGTATACTATGGAGACGTCAAGGTCTCCTCCATCAAAGCACATAAGATTGTAGGCTTCCTCGATCGACACCATAGGATATCCAATGATACAGAAGAAAACTCCCTCGTTGTTCTTTTGCTCGATTTCCCTGGACACTAGACGGTGACAGCAGAAGCAGACGGTGACAATAGCCAATCCCCCAGCAAGAACCGAGCAACGACAGCAGCACCCCCACCAACAAGAACCACACATCGAGAAAATGAGACAGTAACGACACCCCCCTCACTCCCACCCCGCCCTACTCCGTCAGCACACCCTCCTACAACAGAGATCAAGTTCCCCTAATCGATATACTCGTCGACAATGAGATATACCCTTATATCTTCACAGTTTTTGTCTCCTTTCGCCCATTCCAACTTCGCACCAGGGTGTAGAAATAGAAAGATACGCGTAAGGAAAACTGCTAGTTTGACGGCATGGTGATATTGATGTCTGTAGTGATATCGTGGGCGCTGGTGAGTTGGTGAGATGAGGAGGTCTTTTTACACTATGAGGTTTTCTCAGCAGTACTAAACAGGCCCGGGATCAGGGCTGGCGGTTGAAGCGGGAGTAGCGTTGTTAAATACGGATCTACTCTGTATAAAGTGAGGGTTCTGACAGACGATAGTAAAGGGGTATCCGAATCCAGATATACTCATCTCACCTACTTACCAACCCACTTCTACAACCCGATCCAAGGAGACTTACCTTCCCCCCCTTTCCCCACCCTATTTAACCCCCAATCCAGGTCCACATCGCACCAATCCATGTAAAATCAATTGTCACACTCAGTTCTCACCACGAGAGAAGAGCCACTAATATCGCCGAATCGCAATGACAGGGGCCAGCGGGTCGGGGGGGGGGGTCTAGAATCCTCAACCCGGCTCCTCTCGTCAGTAACGGCGGAATCAGACGGTGACAACAACACACCCCCTGACAAGAATGCAGTAACCACAGCAGTGCCCTGATAGCGAGGGCCACGCAGAGACAAGATGAGGCGGTGACGAGAACGCAATTCCGGCCGACACCTACTCTCTAGCTGGGGGGTGTAGGAATGGAACATCGTGCGAGGTGGTGTCAATCAGCGCAGGGAACTCATCGTGTCGTAGTACTGCGAGTGCCAGGACAAGATCCCTCGCGTCTTTTCTCCCCAGCCATCCTCGCGACGTTCCATCCCCATACCCCAGTGCCAATCCCCGCGCCTTGTGGCGTTCCTCTGGGCCGTTCTCCAACATTCCCCCTAGAGTGTTATCGCGGCTTCTTCCCAGAGCCGTTCCACAGACCCTCGTGCCTTTTCTGCTAGGATTATTGCGCCTTGCTCTGTCTCGTATATTTGTGTCCCTTTTCGGTTCGCAAAGCCACCAGCCAACATGGCAGCAGAGCTATTTTTAGTATCTTCTGGTCTTCTGTGCGCTGGTGAGCTGGTGGGATAAGGAGCGCCTTCTTATACCATGGGACATCCCCAGGAGTACTTGACGATCTTGGAAGACGAGTCGGTGGTGAGAGTGGGAGTGGTGTTGGTGAGTACGGATGTGCCCTGCATAAAGTGTCGATTTTATCAGGCGACGAGAAAACGTCGTGGAAGCCACCCCATGGACCCATCTCACCTACTTAACAAGCCGCTCCAACAATGAGTGCTAGATTAATGATGCTTAGCATGTCCAGGAATTTGAGATGTCTCAATTAGATGATCTGGTGGCAAGTCGTGTGCTGGAGCAATTCCAAGGTTCTGATACGATAGGGGGCTGAGCTTGACTACACTTCAGCGCCCCTGGTGAGAGTAAAGTAGACGGTGACAGCACCTAACCCCCGACGAGAACTAGAAATGACAGCAGACCCCCCACAGCAGCAAGAAACCACACAGCGAGAGGATAAGGCGGTGACGAGAACACGCCCAACCAGGCTTCAAGCTACTCCCTACAGCGCGGAGGATGTAGAAATAGTAAAGCACCGCGTAAGTAAAACTGCCCGCATGACAGCATAGCCACTTCAGTTATCTCGATCTTCTACGTGCTAGTGAGTTGGTGAGATCTAGAGGTCCTTCTTATACTGTGTGAGATGTGTGTTCAGCGGTGCTGAAGGGGATGGGATGGGGGGAGGGGGGTTCGATGGTGGGAATTCCGCGAGGAAGAAAGGGGGTAGTAGGTCTTAAGACAACGAAAACATTGGGCGGGAGAAAGACCTGGGCGAGAGAATATCACAAGAACACAGAGAAATACACACGTAATAACAGGTCATGAAGCGTGAGATCATTCATCTATACCCGGAGTTTCGAACCCCCTCTTCTCTTTCCCTACTTTTTCCCATCATCCACCGCCTGCAGCATCTCTATCTCAACACCCCTCCCATCCCGACAAAGGCATCCATACAACCCTCTTCCCCGCATACACTCCCTCCACTTATCTCAACACTCTTCCAACCACCTTACAACATATCTCAACATCCACCATCACAACACTATCTCAACATCCATCACCACAACATCAAACAACAAAGAAAGAACATCAAAAAACGCCACCACACCACCCAAACCCTCCCACCGCTCTACGACAAAAAGCACACAATCCAGCAAACTAAACAACCCAATCAATCGAATCCAACCAAAAAAAAATTTGACGAAGGAAGAAGAAGGGAAAGACGAGGGGGAAAAAATAGCGAGTTGAGAAAACAAGCAGTTGAGGGAGGTGATATATCTCCAAGTGAGAAGAGGGTGTGTGTGTGTCCATGCTTGGCAGGCAAGGTCGACGCCAGTGATGGGGCGCCACAAGTGTGGCGATGATGGAGTTGTGAGTGACAATCGCAGAGGCGGCAGCGTGTTAGAGTGGCAGGTGCCTAACAACGAGAAGGCATCAAGTCAACGCGGGGTGGGTTATCGCAACAGGCAGACAAACAGTCACA
>LMYD01000074.1:0-44886 GCA_001630595.1 Pseudogymnoascus sp. BL308
GAAGACCCAATTACTGACCCAGAAGCTGAATCTGAGAGCCAGTATGAGAGTGCGAGCGAGGGTGGGAGTGAGGGTGGAAGTGGGCGTGGGAGTGAGGAAGTGATAATTTCGTAGAATGGAATTTTTAAGTACCTTTACATACAAATTACTATGGTTAGGTACTTACAGTTGCAATTTTGAGGTGGCGCACTTGCTTCCACATTTAACCGAGTTGGCGCACTTGCTTCCGACCACGATTANAATCTAGCTGGTGTAGGGAAGCTGGTGGGGCCAGCTATGCCCAAGCACGATTATCCGAGTCACGGGATGAGAGTTCTACAGTTAGTGTTGAACCAGCGAAGCAGGCAAAAGTGGAGCGCCCACACTTTAGCAAGGCAAAGCTGGTCTATATTTTACAACAGTTAGCTGCGACCATGAAGGGACATGCGCGGGACAAACGGTGCTTAAACACATACTGTTGTGATATTCGGGGGGACACTCTATGAGATCAATATCCCTCATGCATGTCTAACTAAGATGTCTTCATGACCACTATGCCTGCATCTTCTCGAAAACAGTATACAAGCTGCGACCATTGCAGGAAGTCGAGGCTTGGCTGCGACGCTGCCATCAGGCGGGGTGGCAGCTGCAGCAATTGCCTTCGCCGATCCAAAACCTGCAGCTTCGAGGTAAGATTCAACATCATCTTGCAGTTTGTGTTTGATGATCTAACGACGTTTAGTGGATTGAGCAAGGCAGGAATGGTCAACGAACAATATACATGCGAGCGCGGAATGCATCGGATACCCCACCCTCTGAAAGACCAACAGCGAATACCTCACTTGAGGTTGCTATGATTTCAGAACAAGTTAGGCCAGAACCAGTACCTCATTCTATCAATTATTCCCCCTCTAGCAATGAGGACATTAGTAGCCGTCGACACCAGGCCTTGACCTTGCATCATGTGCTCTGGGACATCTTCACTACTCTGTTCGAACCGCAACTCGGCTTATGGATTGGAAATGATTGCAACCCGTTCAAACGGCTTACCACAGTAAGTTGCCATACTCTCCTCGAAACCTACCTCTTACAGAAATAGGCACCCAAAACACTTGTCTCAAGGCTGATGGTGACCCTTGACAACTCTTCACGAAACCCACTCCCTACCGAGACAGCACGGAAGCTTGGAATCCGGGAAATTGTATTAGATGATCAAGGCCGAGTAGAGGAGGATGCGTTGATCAACCAAGCTCTGATGAGCGCTGTGCATGCTTTCGCAGCACGGTGGCTGTCAATCGACCATTTTCGTAAGCCAGGCGAGACATCAACCCGAGATTCGATCGTGATTTAGTGGTGCTTTGTTGAGAGCCTCTGGCAAAGGGCCCACAACGACGTCCTTCCTATTTTGACACGTCCAAGTTACCGATCAATACTAGCTTTGTACCTCTTCGGTATCACACCAACTTCGTTGGGGAATAAAGACCGGCGGGCTAGTGACCTCTGTTTGGAAACTTCTCTTCGACACTATATCAAACTAAGAGCAGAAGCCCGGATCACCACGCATCGAATATTGTCGGAATTAGCACCAACTGTTGTTGACGGCCATAGAAACGTCACTGAAACAGCTGCATCAAAATCCCAGGAAGAATACAGCCACTTGGCAGATACAGCATATTGGTTCGGCATTGTTTGCGACACTTCACGATGCTTGACAAGATGCCAGCCTTCCGTTTTACTACCTGGACTTAATGGAGAAAACAAAGTGTGGGATCTTGTTAGAAAGCAAATTGAGAGTTTCGACACTATCTACCGGTCCATGCACACATCTAGAGCTGTCTTGACAGATGACACAGTACTAACGATTATTCAATATGGGTCAGCCTGCAAAACACTTTTCTGGAAAGCCATTTCACGCGTCCAGGATTATTTTGTCCATCAAACCACCGACTTAGCACTTGATAAAGTAATGGCAGATGTAATCGGAGCTATGAACCAATTTGAAGATGTGTTTGGTTTTCTACTAGACCAGTGCGCCCGCGATTATCTTCTTCTCACCGAAAAATCACGAATTAGTTATTGTAAGTGTAATACTGTTCATATTGTAATTCTGCTGACTTATTGTTTAGTCCTGTTGAGTTTCCATTTTTATGTGGGGGTTCTCATATTAGTTGACACTCTCGATGTTCAACAGGAGCTCTCTCACAAAGACACCCAATTTGACATACTAGGCGCTAGAATGTCGTCGGTTCGAGCCATAGTCAACTTGATCAACCTCACATTACAAACGGATGTATACGCTAATGACTCTTCGACTAGCATTCTGCTCCGAGACCCATATCCAGAGCACATCAGCAATGGATTATCACGAGCAGCGCATTCAATACTGAGTCTGTTCCATTCCATGGTGTTACCATCACACACTGCTGAGGTTATGGCATCATCTTTGTTTAGTGGCTTGGAAATCTTAAGCCAAATCTCATATACAGCTGCAGGTTCTCTGGCTGCCTTGCATCCACTCTACGCAGATGCCAAATTAGCAATCAAATGTCGACAATCAGCCCCATCTTATCATTTGTCAACTACTGCTTCAGTGATGACTGAGTCACCTGTGACTCCAGAATTATTCGAAGATGAAACAGTCAGAGAGCTTGGGCTTGCGAGTGGCGATCCTTCCTTAGTAAACAAAACGATTAAACATCACGAAATGCTCGAACAACCTCAAGATCCGGTTTGGGACTACTTGCCATGGGTCGACTTTGGCTCGGTCACGCAGGACTGGGGATTTGAGGTATGTCTAATATTCACATTGCATCGAAGCATCCTAAAGAACAACTTCTAGGATTGTTTCTCGCATTCTTGAGGACTACACTCCACCTCGATTGAGATGCAAAGACATGCAGACTTATGCAGTCAGCAGTCGGGCATATTGTAATAAGTCTCTAGGCCAAAGTTCTTCCCGGCAACTGCTATTCAAGTGTTGGCTTCATGTACTATGCCATGCACTGTAATATTATGCCGCCCTGTTCCGGCTGCACCTACAGGCATTACTGAGAAATCGTGTGGTAGTACTTATCCCAAGATACCCAAATTAGCTGGCAAACCCTATCGCTGCTAAGTACTACCCAATGTCAATCCCAGTTACTATCCTCGAGTGGAACGCTCCAGCATGCAACATCTCGGAACCGGTCATGTGATCGGGACACTTCTCGTCAAGGTCTCGGCGTCCGGGGTTGGCAGCGCTAGACACACTCCATCTTGGCCCCTGCAGCGCTACCCCGGACTACCCCGGACCTGACGCATGGGTATATATTCATATCCAAAGTCGTGGAACCCAAAGACATGTTGGGTTGATCGACACACCGCAACAGCCAGCTTAACAGTTTCATTCTCAACTCATCGACTCAAATGGCGACAGGCATAGGCACAGAGAAGATGGAAGAATTCGAAATCGAAGTCGAAGAACAGAAGCCTACCACCGGACCCAGTGGTGGAGTTCTAGGAGCTACTAATGAGTTTGTGAGCTTCGATGCTGCTCTGTCTCGACGAATTGCAAGAAAGTTCGACTATCGCATATTATCAATCTCCGTGCTCATTAACCTGTTCTCGTTCATTGACAGAGTAAACATTGGGAATGCTCGGCTTCTTGGTCTTTCCGATGACCTCGGAATCGCTGTTGGACTGAGATATAACATTGCTCTGATGTGTCTCTTTGTCTCGTACTGCGTCGTTGAACTACCTGCAAACATTGTCTGCAAGATAATCGGTGCCCACATCTGGATCCCGTTCTTGGTCGTTTCTTTTGGAATCGTGACGATGCTTACCTCGTTGGTTCAATCTTACAATGGATTGTATGCTGTGAGGTTTATTCTCGGTTGCTTAGAGGGCGGTATCTCACCTGGTTTGGTGTTCATGCTTTCGCAATTGTAAGCTTCCCACCGCTCCTTGACAATAGAGCATGCTAACATGTCGCAGCTACCGTCGCAGTGAATTAGGATTCAGGACCAGCATCTACATCTCCGCTGCATCAGCAAGTGGGGCATTCAGAGGACTGTTGGCAATTGGATTTAGCAAGATCCCTCCATGGGGCATGATAAACACCTGGCGAAATATCTTCTTTTTTGAAGTAAATCCTTCCACTACTGTCTAACGAGAACAAACTAACATGTCTAGGGCTTTATCTCGATAATTATCGGTGTCGTCTCATTCTTCCTTATTCCAGCCGGTCCCATTAACGCGAAGTTTCTTTCCCCTAAAGAGAAAGTTGTCGCTGTTGACAGGTTGCGTCTTGACTCTGCCGGAATCACTGAACAGAGCCAGACGAAGTTCAAGCATATCCTCCAAGCACTATGCAGTCCTCACACACTTGGGTGCGGTCTCGGCTTC
Organism: Pseudogymnoascus sp. BL308; assembly: GCA_001630595.1. NCBI lineage: Eukaryota > Fungi > Ascomycota > Leotiomycetes > Thelebolales > Thelebolaceae > Pseudogymnoascus > Pseudogymnoascus sp. BL308. The sequence goes on from LMYD01000074.1 coordinate 4,363, forward strand.
TTCTTCGGGAAGTTAGTATCCCCCAGCTCTACCCGTCATTGGTTCCTTGCTAACATATTTTTAGCACCTGCGCACAATCCTTCTCCGTCTTCTCCCCCTCCATCACCGCAGCAATGGGCTACACTAGCACCAACGCCCAACTCCTCTCCGTCGGACCCTATGTATGTCAACCTCCCAGTCACTCACTCTCCCTCCCACCCCCCCTAACCAACCATCAGGTCGCAGCATGTCTAACCTCTATCATCGTCGGCTGGCTATCCGACCGCTACAAAAAGCGCGCCGTCCTAATCATGTGCTCTGTCCCCATCGGCATTGTCGGCTTCTTCATGCTCGAATTTCTCCCCGCCAGCATGCCCTCTGCCAAATACAGCGCCCTCTACCTCGGCGCCAGCGGTATCTACGCTTTCCTTCCTCTTTGGCTAGCCTGGGTGCATCTTCCCAATTCCCACCAACACTGGTGATTGTTCAATGAATTCAATGCTGATACCCTGACAGGCAGTGAACAACTCCGCCACCCCCACCGTCCGCGCTAGCGCCTCAGGAATCGTGTTTACGATGGGCAGTCTCGGCGGGATTATTGCGCCGTGGATCTATCTCCCAGCTGATGCACCGCAGTACCGCAATGGACATGCGGTTATGCTGTCGTTCCTTTGTGGGTCGTGGGCGTGTGCAGTGGTGTTGTACTTCTACACTAAGTGGAAGAATAAGCAGAGGGATTTAGGGAAGCGGGATTATCGCCTTGTGGGCTTGACGCGGGAGCAGGAGTTAGAGCTTTCGTCGAAGCATCCGGCTTTTAGGTACTTTATGTAGACTAGTTTACTAGGCAAGAGGCATGAACAGGTGCTGATATGGATATTAATTGCGGTAAATGACAGAAGTGCTACCCAAATTATGTGAAGTGACTGAGATGCCACCATTGACAATCTCGCAGCTCAATTGGAATTCTATGACGCGATTTCAGTGCGCAACGAATCTGAAAAAGATATTACGCATACTATAAGCAATAGGTAGTTTCTCAATCCATGAGATAGTATAATGTTCCATAAAGTAGTTGAACATGGCAGCGCCAGGTTCTATTGAATCGTCGAATTTACTACGATTAACAGTAAGGAATCTATCATGACGTTTAATAGACACCTACAAAGTAGCAAGTTTTTATTAAATCTTGCTATAGTTTTGTAAATCTGTACACATTTGTTGTTAGTTCATAGGCGACTTGAAGATAATAGTGGAGTTTTTTGGTGTTACGCAGAACCATCGCCCGAGACTAGATATGGAAATGGGGAGGATGGGGTATCCACTGGACAATAGATGGCAGCGACAAAGACCGGGGTGTAGAAAGATAATCAGGGAGATTGAATGATTTAAGTGCGGATGTCATGGGTAATATAATCAACACGTCTCCCTTCGCACGATCGCACAAATTGTGGAATATATGAGCTCCTAACTTGCCATTGCCTGTGAAGAGTAATCAGTATCAATAGAGTCACGCGCTTAAAGGATGTTTGGTGGCTGTCATCAGAATTATATTTGACAGAGTAAAGGGACGGGATCAATCAAGAATCCGTTTCGAGCGGCGGAAGCACAACACCTCTACACTGCCCAAACCCAAAGAATTTCCCGCTGGTTTTGCCCTTGCACCATCCCTCCATAACCACTTCATCGCCATCTTTAAGAAATGTCTGCACCAAGTCTGTGAGTGGTGACAGGGTATTTCTGGCCAGTTTCCTTTCGTAGATACATCCGAGGCCGGCCTTTTCACCGTTCTCGTTGAGCTTCTATTACACGCTTCGTTAGAATCCTCCATTAAGAAGCGCAGCAAATGATGCACTTACATCGCTGGAAATAGTGCCCGTTCCAAATATGTCGCCCGTCGTTAAACCCTCGCCGGCTGTAACGGGGTGCCGGCGTGCGACCGTTACAGTATATATAGCGTGTTACGCGTATTCCAGCCGGGCTGGAATATTGTGGTCTTTTTGGCTCAGTGGGGTGTAGCGCGAGCGTAACCGTACATCATTACAGAATATTCCAGCCCCACGGTCAATGGGTTTTTTCTAGCTGTCTGGCTCGCTTGGCTAAGCGAGCATACAACTAGAAATGTAGTTCCTTACCTGGCTGACAGAGTACGGCTCTGGGGGCCTAAGCTATATATATCTAAACCTTAGCATCCTGAGTAGTGACGGAGCCTAGAAGCAAGCACGTAGACCGATAAGCAAACCAAAGCCTCTATCGCCGTGCCGGGACGTCACGGACTAGAAGGGGGGGTAATTGTAACGGGGTGCCGGCGTGCGACCGTTACAGTATATATAGCGTGTTACGCGTATTCCAGCCGGGCTGGAATATTGTGGTCTTTTTGGCTCAGTGGGGTGTAGCGCGAGCGTAACCGTACATCATTACACCATATTCCAGCCCCACGGTCAATGGGTTTTTTCTAGCTGTCTGGCTCGCTTGGCTAAGCGAGCATACAACTAGAAATGTAGTTCCTTACCTGGCTGACAGAGTACGGCTCTGGGGGCCTAAGCTATATATATCTAAACCTTAGCATCCTGAGTAGTGACGGAGCCTAGAAGCAAGCACGTAGACCGATAAGCAAACCAAAGCCTCTATCGCCGTGCCGGGACGTCACGGACTAGAAGGGGGGGTAATTGTAACGGGGTGCCGGCGTGCGACCGTTACAGTATATATAGCGTGTTACGCGTATTCCAGCCGGGCTGGAATATTGTGGTCTTTTTGGCTCAGTGGGGTGTAGCGCGAGCGTAACCGTACATCATTACACCGGCGCTCGCAAGGTGCGTCAACTGCTGGAAGGGCGTCCAGTGCAGATCATTGAGGTTACTCCGACCGATCATAAAGGACTTTCCGTTACCTAAAAAGAAGTAAGTATAGTTTCGGTAAGCGCATTCACAAAGGTTAACATACGAATAATCTTGACAGAAACGTCAATATCAAAAGTTGCCCTCTCATCGTCACTCCAGTCAAGGTGCGGCAACGGTCTAGGCTCCTGTACAGACTCTCTCGGGCCAATAACAGCCTCCAGAGCCTCGGGTGTAACAATCCAAGGACTGATAGACGTGCCCGAACCCTTAGAATGGAACGGTCCCAACGGGGGCATTTCAAAGACTTGGATATCTCGCGATGACCAATCGTTCAACATAACAAATCCAAAAATGTGGTCAGCCGCATCATTGATACTCACGCGCAGACCTCGTTCAACAGGTTTGGATAAGAAGACGCCCATCTCTAGCTCAAAGTCGAGAGCGTGGGTTGGGCCGAAGTAGGCGCTGGCAGAAAGCGGTTGGATTACGCCGTATGGCCGTGTGATTGGTGTCCCAGAGATGACTAGGCTCGACGTGCGGCCGTTGTAGACGCTGGGGGCGATGAACCAGTTGGGGTTGATGGACTTCTGGTTGAAGATTTCTGTACACTGAAATGAGATTAGCATCATAGTTGACAAGTTGGCTGTGATATAATAACATTTCTAGTGTGCTCTAGAGAACAGTAGAAGTCCGAAAAGTTCGTAGTCTTCATTGGATAATGATTGGTAACATTTTTGAGAGGAGTAAGGGCAGCCTCCAGGAAATTGACATAATCATGTCGGGATAACAGTTCGATCAACCTCTGTCTAACCTGAACTTGAACCGATCGTGGAAGCGCTGCGAAGGCGTTGAGATTATCCTAAAAGGTTTAGTTGAGCATCCTAATTATAATATGGTAAGAGACTAACTGTGGCAAATGTTCCTAATGGTAGGCCCGATATCCCTTTGAACAGTCCTTGGTTTTGGAGAATATCCAGATCTACGGCAAATTCCTCGAATGCTGTTGCAGCTCTGGGTTTCGCGTCTTGGTTGGTGGAGATAATACCATACGGAATGTTTTCAATTGTAAATGGGGGGCCTTCGGGAGTGACATAGTGATTTATGCCGTTAGTCTCAATACTGCCACCACCATGGATCCCGTTTGTCGTCGCAGAAATCACCATATTGAATTAACTATTGCGTATAGGGATTGAGTCTGAGAAGAATGATGCTACAAATATGAGAGGAAACCTTTCAACAAAACACTGTACTCAATGCAGTTTCCGCTCATGTGATCGTCCGGTTCAGACCTAGATGGTCTCCTTGCCATATTCCTCCAAGGGAACCTCTCGGATACGTGGATCTTGCAACTTGAGGTTTCCTTAATAGTACCACTAAATCCGTGTCTATATTCCTGGTTTTTGGCCGTAGAAGTTTCGTCGGAAGCGATCTCGTGACCGGAAGCCAAGAGTAAATGAGAAAGAAATGACACGGCTGCTTACATGCGGGTTCGTCGCCGCGATAATTAAATCAGGAAAGGCTAGCTTAGGGTTTGTACTGCGGAGTAACAGTTGAGTATATTAAGAACCTCGGGTCCTCTCAGGCACGAGAATATGCTCACCTGTGACCATTCGTACCCGTAACTGAGTTAATTTGCTTCATATCAGCAATCAGAAGTCTTTAGGCGAAATGGCGAACTCCCAAAATGGCCAGCTATCAGACCTCCCGCAGCTCAAACGCCTGATTACCTCCCATAACGACGAGGGCAAAGCTATTGTCCATTCGTCAAAGGACTTTCCATGGCAACCCCTTGACGAAGATCGCATGGCCTTTAGCGTCGTGTACTCAACATCCTCATTCCCACCCGATCTCAACAAAGAAGCCGATATCACTACCAATGAGGCACTGATGAAGCAGGGCGTCGGGCTCGTGAACCCTGGCGGAACAATTATTCGCTGCGTAGATTTTGCTCCCGGATACCGCTGCGGAATGCACAGAACACAGAGCCTAGACTACGGAATCGTGATGGAGGGAAGCATTGATATGGTGCTCGATTCTGGCGATGTTGAACACATGAAGAGAGGTGATGTTGCGGTCCAGCGCGCGACGCAACATCAGTGGGTTAACACCTCGAAAACTCAATGGGCGAGGATGATGTTTGTCTTGCAGGACTGCAAAGAGCTTGAGATTGGAGGAAAGAAGCTGGGCGAAGACTTAGGCAAGGACCTTAATTTCTTACCCCCAAGTGGGAATTAAGTAGACTGTGCGCTATTGAGGATGTTTGCAATTGATGCATTGAAACTTGGGACCCCAAGTCCCTAACATCTATTTGAGTTAATGAGACTTTGTGAAAATTCAGCTTCTAAAAAGTGATAAAGAGCCCGCGCGGGATAGGAAGGGGCGATGCCTGAAGCCTGGAGGGGGGGGGGATTGTATATAAGAGCCTCGCGTTGGGTTCCCGTATCTCATGAACTATCCTCCATTGACTAGTAAGCATCAATTCCTGATTGTACCGCCAGCAAGCTGAATTTTTTATATTTTATTCCATACGCCAGCATAGATCATAATGCCATATTCAGTTACCGCGTCGTAGACTGTGAAGATAAGCTTACACGATGTCGTAGCGCTGATAATATCCCTTTGCAGCTATTGTCAGCGCTACGACATCCGGTAAGCTTGTCTTCGCAGTCTACGACGCGGTAACTGAATATGGCATCGTATTGGACTGAGCCCCTGTTAAAGCATATCGCCATATATTTGAACAAACCAGGGAGCTGTACCTAAACACCATTAGATTTATGTATACATTTGCATTGCATATATGATATTCGTCGACACTTATAGATCGCTGGAAATTTGAACACGAGACGGATTCGAGGTAGATGTTGGCTTGTCGAATGCTACATAAGACGTCCTGATACCCTCTAAATTATTCCAAACAGCAATCAGATCTGCCAGTGAATTTTCCTCCAACACGACTCAAGCCGCAAAGCGTCTTACATTGCTAAAATGGTCGCGCTCAACATCTTTCTCGGCGCCGCCGCTACACTCGCAACCCTCGCCGTCGCGACGCCAACAACCACAGCTCCAACTACAACAGAAGCCCTCGAGCCGCACCTCGACATAATCATGCTCGACAGCCCACCGAGTGACCCAACACGATTCCTCTCCAGTGTACGCTCGCCGCTGTCGAAGCGCGATCATGAAGAATGCTGGAGCAACCACATCCACAACTCTAAGCAGCAGGATGCGTATGAGAACGACTGCGAGATGCTATACACCACCATGGAGCGCTCGCATGCTACCATTACCTTCGCGCCCGAGCAGAGCAAGGACTTCTTTACTAGTCACCGCATCTGCAAGCTTACCGTCCGCAACCAGCAGAAGAAAAGCTGCTGCGTCAGGACGCAGAGCGTGAACCGCGCCACAATCGGCAAGGCCCTCCAGGATACGCTCTGCGCGTGCCCGTCGCTAGGGTCTAATAGCGGCTGGGGATTTATCACGGGGAAACCGAATTTGGTCTATATTGTCGAGCCGGATCAGATTGCGCCGCCTTCGTATTCCCCTAGTTGCGAGGATGGAGGCTTCCCTGGAAGCGGTAGCGGCGGTAGGCGTTAAGATTCATTAGTGGCTGGGGTAGATCTATCTTGGTGGATGAAAGATGAAAGCTAGATCGCGGAAATCCCTTCGAGGCCTAGCTTGCATATCTATTTAATACATTATTAGTGGGTTAGAACAGATTTATTGTGTGACTGCCTGTAACCTTTAAGTGACGAAAGCTTCCCCTTTTAGCAACCTCATCGCCGTCACATCGTTAAACAGAGATAAATTTAATTAATTTGATTAATTTAAGCTTAGCCCCTATATACACTACAGATTTAGTCTAAATGGTGGTATTTGGACTGGATTTATCCAAACCCAGCAGTTTTTGGTATCCCATCTACAAAAACAGCATTGCAGACGCAGCAAGAACAATTGCAACACCATTGAATATGACTGTCGCCTGTGGCGCACTGTTGGGCACAGGAGTAACACTCCCCGTAGATGAAGCCTCAGAGGTGCCTGAAGACGCTGCATCGGCGGTGCTATCTGGAGTTGAACCCTCGGTGGTGCTGTCCGGAGTTGTAGCCTTGGTAGATTCTGAAGTTGAAGACTTGGTGGAGTCGCTTGAGGGGGCAGGAGTAGCAGTTGGCACAGCGGATGTAGTAGACAGCTTAACGCCGCAGACTTGCTCGACGTCGAAAGTGAAAGGTATGTTTCTCTCCTTGCAGGCTTCGGTGCTCCGCTTGAGGGCGTCTAGATATTGCCAAAACAAAGTACTTGATCAGCTGCTATTCGGCCTGGCCAACAATGAAGGATAGAAGAAGCAGAATAAGGCTTAGTTACCGGGAAAGACTGTATTGGGGCAGTTCTTATTCTTGGCTATGCAGCAGAAGTATCGCTCACGATACTTCTGCTGGGTACACATGCATGCTGCGTCATCTGTGCAGGAGCCGCCTGGGAAGCTGCTATAGAAGCAGTCATTCTAACAAGGAAGCGACGTATTAGTTACTGGATTATGGCGCTCGGGCATTGATGTGCAAATGCAAGGACGATAGTTACTCACATCGCAATCCCCTGCTGCCTCGGCAGTGTTGGTAGGAATAGGAGGAGCGTAGGTGGTAGTCAGCGAAAAGCCGCAGGCTTCCTCGACATCGAAAGTGAATTCCAGCTTTCTGGTCTCGCAACCTAAAGATTGTCGCGTGAGGGACGCTGGAAAGACCTTAGGCTCGCAGTTCTTTGCCATGCAGCAGAGATACCCCTCGCGATTCTCCTTTTGGTTGCACATGCATGCTGCGTCATCTGAACATTTATTCGCAAAGTATTTGAAGGAGCATGCGTTCTAATGAGGAATAAATGTATTAGCTATACTACGTCCATAGTACTTGAGGTTGCTGATATGCAGCTAAGTTCACGCGTGATAGTTACTCACATCGCATTCCGAGTTACGCCTTTCCTCCTCCTGGTTGAAGGGTTCCCTTGCGACGGCTAGAGTGGCGCTTAAGAGACCGAAAAGCATCAACGAAGCAGACAATCGCGTCATGATGAATTAAGTATAATATTAGTTGGAAACAAACGATAAAAATGAGTGACTGATGCGATAAACGAGCGACAGGTGGGGTGAACCTTGTGGACGAGGTTGACGATCTTGGCCAGAAACAACTTACGTACGGGCACGGGAAGAAAAAAAGCGGCGCAATAGCTTCATATTATACAGTACAGTGGCTAAAGTATATTTCCCCGATCGATGCCATGTCAAATGCGATGTTAGTAGCTGACAGGGATATCAAAATTTAATCAACGAATGACAGCGGGTTATTAAATTGCGGCGCGGTAAATACGAAAATACGAAAGTATGGGAGATTGGGCTGGAAATAAGGCTGCATAAATTGTCAGTCTCCCCGCATGGAAATCTAGCAAGTACACAACTCCTGCTTCCCCCTTACCCGATCATGCTAGCAGTGAGGAGGGCAATGTGCTTGGCCGTTTCGTTGAATACTATCTCTGACTACAGGGCGAACTCCAGGACTGAATTTTGCTAACACTTGCTTTTGTTTGCTTTGGGAAGAATTAAAGACTGCAAACCACTAGTGGTTTGGTTCCTGGGCTACTTTCCGTTAGAGGCCCTGCCAAGGTTGGGGTCAAAACTTGGCACCTAGTGATAATCCGTCAGAAGTCCCTGGCAAGTGTCAAGCACCCTATTTTTAGTTTCCACTTTTTGTCCCATCTCACAGAAGAGACCTCATACATCCATCCATCCTATCAATCGTAATCGTACTCTACATTAAGGGATATAAAATATATCATATATCATCCATCCGAAGCGCACTCTCTTCCCCTGAAAATTGAATCATTGGTCGCCGCGCTGTCACTTTCGTCCATCAAATCTTAAACGAAGCGAGGGGGCGTGGACTGGCCTAGGCCCTGTCAGCTACTGGAACACGAGCAACTAGACAGAGCCCAACAAGATTCATGGTTTCCCGTAATGGCAAGTTCGGTTCGGTAAGACGGAAGGCAGGTTTCTGGTAAAAGTTTTTTGCTGCGCCGCATCTTCCTTCCTCTTTACTCAAAGCAAAATCAGTTTCTGTTCAACTTCATCACAGTCGTTCATCCATTACAGTCGTTACACTTCACACTCACTTACCACCACAACCTCCTCGCAACAAACAAGATGTTCAAGTCCATCCTCCTCACTACCGCCTCCCTCCTCCTCCTCACCACCCCCATCCACGCCGTCTGCGGCATCCACACCTTCGGCCACTGCGAAGACAACATCACCCACTGGTACGACCCTCTCACCGGCGAGGTCTGCGACCCGATCGACTGCGGCGGCGGCCGCGCCCCCCCAAAGACAAACGTCCCCGGCTGCGGCACCATCCCAGCGCCGCCGGCGTCATACCTTTCGTGCTGGACGCCTGGGTTCACGGGCGCGCCGGGGCCACCAGCGACGGTGGTGGAGGAGACGAAGACGACGGCGGAGGCGGCGCCGGAGACTACTGCGGCCGAGAAGCCAGAGACACCTGAGACTACTGCGGCGGCTGAAGTGCCTTCGACCAAGGAGACTACCGCGGCGGCTGCTTCATCGACGGAGGAGAGCGTGGAGGGAAGCAGCACGGTGGCGTCGACAAAGGCTTCAAGCAGCCCAGAGACGACGGCCCCAGCGGTTCTGCCGTCGAGCGAGCTGCCATCGAGCGAGCTGCCGTCGACTCTGCTGCCGTCGACTGTGCTGCCATCGAGTGCGCAGACTGGAGCCACGAATGGGACGACCTCGAGCTCGACTGTGGAACCGACGACGGTGGATGATACGGGAGCGGGTGCGTTTGTGAAGGGGTCCGTGACGGCCGTTTTCGGCGCCGTGATTGGGGTTGTTATGTTTATTTAAGTTGGAAGACGGATAATTGGGCATTGGGCAATGTACGATACAATGGGATTGTATAAACAGGCGATACTTTATAATGTACAACACAGGAGCAGAGTAATCAGCATCCATTTTGTCATTGAGACATACATAAAGTCGCCTAAGAAAGCAGGAAGTCTTGGTAGTGTTTTTGACTGTTCGCACGGTCACTTTATTACGATCGAGCTGTCAAGCTGACACCTCAGGACGTCGAAGCTGTTCCATCCAACTGCTGCGCTCTCGCCCCATCACCACTTCTCATCGTGTTTATATCAAAGAGTAACAATCATCTTATGTTAAGTTATAATTATTTAGTTTTGTACTCATCTGACCTACCCTTCGTTCGTAAGGATCCCTCTCGAAAGTTGTCCCAAGTTCTTAAGACCAACAAGGCCCATATTCATATCCAAATCCTAATTATGAATTAGCACCAAACTAGATAGCTACAGAGTTTTAAACCTACCGCAAGGATGCACCTCAAAATGTGCTCTGCACCAGCTTCTCCACTGACAGCCAACCCGTAGAATATTGGCCGCCCAACGACCACAGCTTTGGCCCCGAGCGCAAGCGCTTTCATGATATCGGCGCCGGTTCGGATACCGCTGTCGAATAGAGCTGTTAATTCTTCGCCAATGGCATCTACTATGGCCGGAAGCACTTTGAGTGAGCCGACGGCGCCATCGTACTGGCGACCCCCGTGGTTGGAAACGACGATGCCCTGAACGCCTGCCTTGACTGCCAGCTTAGCATCATCTACAGATTGGATGCTTGGAAAACCAAGAGTTAGTACGACTTCATTGAATGCTGTTAGAACAGGTGAAACATCAGGGCACACCTTTGAGGACAATAGGGCCATCCCAATGCTCCTTCAAGAACTTGATATCCTCCCACGTATGGCTATGACCCGAAAACACCGTCTTCTCCCATCCCATACACGCATTCTGAAAATCATCGTCCACAGCTTTCCCCTTCTCCTCCTTCCATTTTTCCGAAAGACCGGATCCGAGAGGCCAATGGCATCGCCAATGCCGAGATAGAAAGGCACATACGTTATCCAGGTCTTTCGGCCGCCAGCTCAGAGCCCACAGATCAAGCGTGACGACGAGAGTTGTGAAGCCGGCGCTTTTTGCTCTTGAGAGCATGGAGAGGGTGATTTCGTTGTCTTTGTTGGGGGGTCAGTAGAGCTGGAACCAGCGGGGGCCTGAGCCGGATGCCTTTGCGATGTCCTCTGGGGGGGTTGAGGAGGCAGTTGACATGATGTACGGGACGGAACAATTGGCAGCAGCCCTTGCGACGGCGCATTCTCCCTCACTAGAATTTATCGTCAGATAGTCCTCTTGGATATGGAATTTTGGGGGTTTCGCTACTGATGGAACTGCATCACGCAAATTAGGATACTGTGCCAATGATAACCTCAAGAGACCCGACTTACTATCTTGTTTACGCCCACCGGAGCAACTAATATAGGGCTTGGATATTTAGATCCGAAGAGCTCAACAGAGAGGTCACGGATCGTGTTATCCTGGAGCATGCGTGGGACAATCGACCATTTCCGGAAAGCTACTCTATTTGCATCCATAGTCTCCCCCGCACCAGCCGCTCCCGCGATATACCCATAACTACTAGCAGGCAGGACTGCTTTGGCGGCTTCCTCCCACTTATGAAGGTCTGTAGTTAAGATGGGCCGATTGCCTTTGAGCCCATCGAGATAGATCTTTTGTTGATAGCTACCGTAGTTTGGGTGAGCGCTGTGGGACTCGTGGTAAGGCATGGTAGTGTTGTCCTTCGGAGCTGCAGCGATGAGACCCCGGACGAATAAATAATACGACTATGTCAACTGAGAGATGAGGAAATAAATGCGAAAGGGAGTGGTAGAGATGCATTTATAAAATGTTGGCACAGATACGTGACGTACCCAACTCGACGTGCGAGGTTGAGAGGCTCTGACGGCGTCATCGACATAGCGCGAACAAATCTATCGTGGCTACAGGTGAGTATAAGAGGGTATATCAGCATCCTAACTTCGTCTATAGCGCCTTCGTAGTCCTCGATGGGGATATTAATCGGTACAATTATCGCTTCACCTAAGGGATTAGTTGCTTCCGTGATAGACCTACTTTTATTGTAGGCTACGATCGTAACAAAGTAGGGGAATGATTGAGAACTCGAGAATTTCACATGACTACCAAGTGAGATACATAGGAGAGTGATGCTTTTATTAGAATTGGGTAGGACGGGGGTTATTTGGGCTCGTGGAAGTGGTGGATGCCGCATTGTTGATGTTGGGCGAGCGTATTTCAGGCGGGATTGTCATTGGCGAAGATGTGAGAGCTCAGCTTCTCATTGATAAGTAAGATACGCAGAGATGGAACAAAAATGCGAATCCTACCTGCCTAAATCGCTGATATGAATCCTTAGCCATACGAATCTCGCTAGATTTTCGGGCGCCACGAGGAACCGAAGAATAAATATACAGTATATATCATTGAACCCCTTCTATAACTCCTATCGACCCAATCTATAGTACCCAGATACCGTCTATAAACATTTGCGCCCCCAGAAGACCAAACATATCCGTCTGATACTGCGTACATCTTAATACATAACCTGAGGCCCAGCCGTCTACATCCACCTACTCTCTACCGAACTCCAACTTCAGAACCAAACTCCAGAACCGAACTCGAAGTCCAGCATCGAAATCCAAGACAATCAAAGCACCCAACGCCTCTATCCCGACCCTGATCCTAAACCCTAAACATTCTTACAACCTCCCTTGGCCCGTCCCCGTATGATTGTTGCTGCTATCGTGGTCGCCCATAACGAGATCAAACTCGTCAATCACGCATCTCATCCTCTCCTCCGCCATGACGGCGCTGAAGAGACGCGGTGTGGAAGGTGTAGTGAGGTGCATGGCAAGACGGGATGGGAAATCTGGCATTGGAGGAGCGATGAGGTGGAGTGGCGATGGAGGAGGTGAGGGTATTCTTGAGGGAGTGCTGCTGGGGAGTGTTAGAGTGGAAGTACGGTGGAGGGTATTTGTTTGGGACGTACCTGGAAGATGAAGAGGTGGAGGAGGAGGAGGAAGAGTATTCGTCGGAGGTTGCGTGAGGCATTGGTGGGATGGAACGCGGTGGAGTAGTGGTTGGGTGTTGTGGTGATGTGGTGATGGAAGCGTAGAGGTGAGTCGGTTCCGAACGTGCAAGTAATGTGATAATCCACTGCTATATTTTCCGTCAAGTGAGACAGACTGTTGCATTGGTATCCTGTAGCTAATTTCTTTTGAAGAATGTGAGAACCGAAGTATTCGTTTGGATATTGAACTGAACAGAAATCCACCGTCAGCAGAGAGGACCACCCGTCTGCTTTATACACAACGACCATCACAACGACAACCACGACCACAGCAACCAACACGCACCCCACGCCCAGCCAGAACCACACCCAGCACGCTAGAATGGTTCCCCGGTCCCCAGACCAGCATGCCAAGAGCCAAGCGGTAGATGTGACGAGCGCCACAATATAGTGCGGACAGGGTATATACCGACGTCAACGCAAGCATCAGGCGCGTCCAGGCCAGTGAACAGGTACACGAAACCAATCATCCCAGCATCCAATTGGCCCCATCTCCGTCGTCGATATTGTTACTGCCAGCCCCCCGAGATCAGACCCGTAAGCAGGAAACCGCCTGTCTAAACGGCGCGGGAGCTTGCTTGGGCCAAGGGGCGCTCGTGCAATGCAATCGCCCGTCTTCTGCTGTGACACCATCACTCCACCCGCTCCGTTGCAGGCGACGCAAGGCTGGGAGGTACGGGGCGATTGGGGGCGACTGAGCAACTCGTTGTCGGAGGGGTTACTGGGGTTGGGATTCTAGAATAATTAGATTCCGAAGCACTGAGGCATTCGTGGCCGGGGCTGGGATTGGGATCCCACAATTATTGTGATTCCCGAGACATTGCACCACTGACTGCTCCGCTGGCATTGCACAACCCTACGGGCCCTTGGATCACTGGACCACTGGTCCATTGGACTACCCTGCTATTACCGCCGCATTTCCTTACCATCCCAGTCCGACACTGTCAGCTGCGATGCGTGGTTCCCGTCCGAGTACTGGCGTGCGGGATTTGTAGGGGCGCGATGGGGGCGCGAGATGCAATGTGACGGTGTAAAAACGTGGCAACAGGGATTAGAGTGCTAGTGTTGGAGGCAAGGGGGCAGATAAGTGGAACGGCGCAGATCAGAAGGGGATTATGGACGGGGAATCCAGACGGGGCCAGGGGAGTCCGTGGGGTGTGTGAGGGAGAGATGGACGGAGATAGAGGCGGTGAGTATAGGGGGTGGGAGTGATTGGAAGGGAGTTGGGATGTGTGGAGGGACGGAGGGCCAAACTAGCACGCAGGGGGGATGGATATCGGGTGGGGAGGAAGAGAGATTAGAATGGTGGGGTGGAGTGGGCCGGGAAGTGACGATATCGACAATAGCGCAGCCTTGCAGCTATGTGTGTATGTTGTGCAGGCGCAGGGACTCCTGGAAGGAGCAGTGGAAAAGAAGGAGAGCCAACCAAAGCCGGAACGAACTCAACGCAAGCGAGGCTGTGAACAGACTACGATTCAGCTGATGAGACGGGTGATTCCCGAATCCATGCGGAATGCCTGCACATCTCCACGCTGTCAAGGGGCGTTAAAGTGAGTAGGAATCGCGCATATCATTTCTGTAACGGCGGGAGTGTGTACGACGAATGGGACAACATGAGGTCGCACGGCAATGCTGCTACCCTACACCGACTGAGATGAACAGCGCACAGCATCACCTCGATCCAACCCGGGAATGGCGGCACCACCACCAAGCAAGTCGTCGTATCACCAGCTGCTGCTGCTGTGTACTCGTCACACTCGACTCGGCAGCGACCCCGTTGCGCACGCCAACTCGTACCCATCTCCGCGTCCTCACATCTCGGCGCATCACACAGCCGGGTATGCTTACCTACCTCCCCTACTATTCGCACTTAACCACGTAACACCACATCACGTTTCCCCCCCTTCATCCCAACCAAGAAACCCAAGAACCCCCCAAGAAACCACCAAGAACCAAAGCGGTGTCACCTCCGACGAAAGGATCACCCCTGCACCGCCAAGGCTTCTATGGAACCTTCTATGGCAGGGATCGTGCGTCTTCTAGCGGATTCCCCAATCAGGCTGCCACCCCTCAATGGATGGAAACACACACAGCCAACAACACCAGCGCCGCTAATGCTGCGCCACCTTCGCCCGCCTCGATTCTAGCGGTGTTGATAACGGAACTCGGGCTAGCGAATCACGGGGATAGAGGGATTGGAGGTGAGTGATGATGAGATGAGCTGGCGGCGGGCGGGAAAACCTCCCTCCCAATTGGCGGCGAGCCGAACATGGGATGGCGCGAGCGCGCGCGCGGGTAAGGGCAGGTGTTCCCCGGAAGTTGGTGAGTTAGCCTTGCCAACCTACGTATGGGCGGCCGCCCACCGGCTATGGATTGTAACACGAGAACGGGTTCGATGCCTGGATTTCGGGTCATGTATACTGTAATTTTTATGTGTATGTCTATCCACATCAAAGAAAGCGGCGCCTACTACGCTGCGCTTTAACGTGCCGTCCCATCCGGGCGCCCTCCGAACCTGCCAGCCCATAGCCGTGCCTGCGCCTCCCTCAGCCCCCCTTCTCCTTCCAAAACCCGCGCCTTCAAACCTACTTACTTACTCCCCCTACTCCGTCGCCTTATACTTCTTATTGAACTCCCCCACCGCAACCCCAATCTTCTGATACAAAAAGTTGCGACTGCTCTCCTCCGCAACCGGCAGGAACGGCCCATTCGTGCCCCCCCTCAGCGTCAAGCTCAGCCCCGTCCGCTCCTTCGAGATCGTCTGAACATCCCGCAGCGGCACGTCCCACTCGCTCGTCAGCTTCTTTGCGCGCACAAGCATGATCCGGCTATACGTCAACATCACCACGACGTCCTCGCGCGGCAGCTCAAGGTGCGCAATGTACTGCTCGTCAAAGTACTTGCCGCTGTCCAGCTGCTTGAGCCAGAACTGACCCAGCGCCTCGCGCTGATTGTATGGCCGCACTATTCCGTCCGCAGGGATGAATCGCGTCAGGCGGACTCGCTCCAGGCCCTCGCCGTCAAACACCGTAGTCGTGTTGCGGATGCCCTCGCTGACGTTGGATGCGAGATCAAACACGCCGATGGCCGGCTTTGTCGCGAGCCCTAGCACGCCCTTGCCCACGCCCTTGAAGAAGCCAGCGAATCCCTCCTGCTCGGCACCCTCGAGCGGCTTGCGCGCGAGACCGCCGACTCCGCTCGCAAGACTGCTTACGAAGGAGTTCGCACCCGCCGTCACACCGTAGAGCGCGTGCTTCGGTCGGTTGCGAGAGCGAGTCATGCGCCTGCGGTCCTGGAACTGCTTGTCCATTGTCGCGGCGACGAGTCCCTTGGAGATACTACCCGTGACCTTGGAGAAACTGTCTGACACACCGAAAACGGACTTCTTGACAAAGCTGGTGGCACCCTTGGCGATGCCGATACCGAGCTGCTCCGGCTTGTCGGACATGATGAATCCCTGGTACGGTTCGTAGAAGATGTCTGCCACTCCCGAACTCAGGTTATTGAACAGGCCCACGGGGTTTCCGAGGAAATCTGCGGATCCTAGAATCTTGTGGACTTGGTACAGCGCTTCTTGAGAGTAATGCGCGGATATGTTTTGTGTCAAGACCGCCGCCGATACTCGTGCGTTCTCCAGCATCAAGGCATTGAATCGCACAGGCGCGTCGTTGATGTTCCCGATAGCCATGGTAAGCACATTGAGGAAGAACATCAGTGGGTTGCGCGACGATGTCTTGTCCTCGACATTGACTCGTTCCGTTCTGACAAATGACAAATCTAGCTGCATGGGCTGGATGTTGAGAAGCTCAAAGTAAATATCCTGACCCTGCTGAAGCTGTTTCGGCTCTGGGATATCGAGACTCTCATCACAAAGCGTCCCTTCGTGCGTCTCCGACCAGCTAGCACCGGGTACCTTTGAGAAGTCCAACAGTGCGTAAACGAAGTCCTCGTCGATTTCTAGTGTCATCTGTTGCAGGAGTAGCGTAGCGTATTTGAAGTAGAGAACACCGTATGAATCGTCCTTGACCCGAGTAATCTGAGCATGGAGGGAAGGATGCGCCTCGGTCTCAGCGTGCTGTTTCGGGACAACACTCGGGTATATAATCATCGGGAAGATGCCTCCGTACAGCTGGTTGTCGATCTGAATCCACTTAATGGACGCGGAGACAGTCTGATACAGTGGCGACTCGCTGTACCTCAGTGTGAGATCTCTGAACGTTATATACGCGAGTTCGCTGAGCTGGCTGTTTACCAGCGATATCCCGAATCCGGCGAGCTTCAATTGTGCGCGGAACGTGATATCTGTATCTTGGTCCTTGACCTCGAAGCCTTCGGTGACGCTCGAGGCCGATTCCGTAGGCGACCTCTGTTTGTACATACTCTTCGACGGCTTGAAATTCGACAGGATCAGAGTCTGGGTGGGCCCATCTGCTGCGACATTGAGATCGATAATCTTCTGTTCTCTCGAATGTTTCGCGGCGGGAACCTTCATCGGGATGAGATTCCCAATCTCAGCCAACTTGATATGTCTGTCCTTGCCGTTTGCACTGATGATGAGTTCCTTGAGCTTAGCGGCTGGGTAATCCCACGCATATGGCATGATGCTACGCGGCGGAAGTCGATAGCGGATCGGGCGCCAGCCTGATCTGTCCTCGGTATCCTCCTCATCAATGTTAGGATTTGCTTGCCAGAACATAAATTCCATGTCACTCTCATTACGCATAGAGTAAGGCCAGTTCTTCGTCTCGATGCTAAGATGCAGGAAGATAGTAGCATCCTCCATCAAAACCTCAAGACGGACCAGCTTCTGTCTCTGGCCAACCTTAGCAAGCTTCACATGCGTCGTTCCAAGATCCGAGATTGTGAATGGCGAAGACCATTGGTTGTTCAGGCCCGGGAAGCAAAGGCACAGCTGCTTAACCGCCGACTTTTGAAGGAAGTGAAGCGCTTTCAGTTCTCCCGGCCTCAGAGTCATGAGCTCTGACGATCCAGGTTCCCTGGCACTGATTTCCTCGCTCATGCGATTCTTCAGCACAAATCTCGGCGCAAGCGTAACGACCTTGGTCATCTTGTATTTCCCGTCGCCATTCTCGATGCTGATTCCAACGTGTATCTCAGTGTTCTGAGTTGCTGATGGCAGAACAACATCTATCGTACTACCAATTGCGTCGAAACTTTGCGGCTTACTCCAGTTTGACTCGCCAACCTTGAGGATGACGCGGTTGCGCTGGTCGTCACCGCTGAACGCGAACATCAGGGGTAGTGCCTTCTGCTCGTCATCGCCAAGGAGGTCGCGAACGACCTTCTGGCCAGCCGCTGTGCGCGCTTGCTGTAGTAACGATTTCGCCTTGATGTTGATATCCAAGCCTGTTTTATTCAAAATGACATAAGGACTATAAATAGTGAGTCTAAACGCTCCACCGCCGTCTGGGATCCTGTAATAATGCAATTGGAGATTGAGCGGGAGGCCCTCGTTGTCCTTGCAAACAAGAGTCGTCTCTTTTCGGAAATCGTCAGAATCATTAGAGTTAATAATGGCAAACTCGCTGGCTTTGAAAACAGTGTCTTGCATATCGATGCTCAAAAGTAATAAATGGGATAATTCGACAACGTGAACAGGGCTGAGGCCACCCTTTCGGAGGAAGTTCGTCCAGTCCTTCTTTGTGTTTTTGTCGTAAATGCGATATTTGAAGTCGTAAGGAAGCAAATTCTCTAACTCGATTGGCGCCGAGAGTCGAATTCTCATGTAAGGATATATACTATGGCGTGTTAGTTAGGCACAAAAGAAGGCTCGGATTGAGTACTTACTTGCAAAGAGGATTACTCTTATCGTACACTGCATTCATTTGGAAATAAAAGGGAGGAGTCTTGCTATCGCTCTCCCCCTTGCAAGTCATCGTCCTGGTCGGGCGCCTCAGAAGGTCGCGCCACCACAATGACTCTGTTGACCAGGAATACCCGAATCCTTGGTCTGGTCGTACAAGAAGCTGCTTCAGATATGCAGCTCCAACTGGCGCCGGTTTACTCTCTCCCGGTAGAATCTTCTCGATCTTAAGAAGATGGCCTTCCTGGGCATCAAACACGCCGAGCTCGACTGGGATCTGTGTGTTGTTCTCAACCAGCAACGGCGATCTGAAAGTGATGTACTTGACATTGTCCTCTCCGAGCTTAACCTCTACAAGCAGGCGATGCAGAATATTATCCACTCGCGGCTTCAGGTTGTAGAGGAACTCTCCCTCGCGATTAACGGGGATCTTGTCAATGCTCTGGAAACTGCTTCCTTCCAGGACAACTCCGACAATCGCAGGCTTGACATCAGTCGACAAATTCTCTCTCATCTTCTCCCAGTTCTCGAAGAGCCACGGGGCCTCCTCGCCGTCCTGGAGTTTTGCGGACATTGCATCTTCATCAATAGAGTCCGATTCGGCCCAGACGTTCATTTCGAATCCCGTGTAGTTTCTAATGCGGTACGGAGTATCAACGCCGCGGGGTTTCGACAGGACATCATCGTCGGACCTAAGGAACGTAACGGAATGAGACGCCAAAGCAATTGTGGCCGAAGTGATAGTCAATTCCATCATCTTCTTCGAGCTCAACTCAAACGCCATGCTGGGAGGATTTTGCTTCCTCGACATACGGAAGCCAAGCTGCCAAGGCTCAATGAGAGGCTCCCATGACGACTTGGAGAAGTTGTAAACATTGACAAACATGTCAATGTTCGTCCCGGCAGCAAGGTCGCTCGACCAGTCTTTGGCACTGGCTGTGAAGTTGTTGACGCTCAGGTCAAGAATTGGCAGCTCGTGTACATCTCCCAGAAGAACAACTCTCAGCCCCTCAAGAGTGGCCGTTAGCTCTTCACGCTTTGGCGGTCCAGCCTTGGTTACAGCACTGGACGCGTCGCCATCAAGCTGGCCTTGAGTTGCACCGCCTATGGACTTGGCGCGCTTCGCCAGCGTCGACGTTGCACGGCCACTTGCCGTACGTTGCTTTAGACTACTATTGGGGCGACCGCCCTTGAGCTGATTTGCCTTTTTGGCCGAAGGTGTCTCCTGGGATTTCGCTTCGCCGCCAGACAATTCCGATGCCTTGCCGAAAATTTGCACGGCAAGGAGGATATCACGGAGGGACAATCTAAGAACCAATGGCTGGATGTCGATGTGGATGCTGGAAACCTGAGGTTGCGAGGTATCCATAGACATTGACAAGTTGAAGTCATCGAGAATGCGTAAGCGAGTGTCTTCAAAACGATCCATCCTGCAAAGGAACATTCCCATCTCCGACACCTGAAGTGTCAGAGCATGCTGCTTAGACATGAGAATCTGCTTTGTTCCCAGCACAATAGCTTCGGAGCTGGCGCTGATCGGGTTTGCAATCAAAATGATCTGGGCATCAACAATATTAACCCTGAAGGAAATCGTCATTTCGTTGGTATCCTGTATCTGAGGCACTTTCTTTCCAGAGCTAGCCCGTCTCTCTGACTTTGGCCGCTGACTAATATGCCGCGAAGAAACTTCAGTCTCAGTCTCTGAGCTCTCATTCGATTCCTCCATGATGTCCTGCACGGCATCAGAAACCGGAGGCTCAGCAATTGCAAATCCATGGGTAATCCACGACTGAATCGCAAATAGATGATCTAGAGCAAGAATAACTCGGGGACTGTCAATCGCAGCCATGGCGATGACATTTCGTTCTTTCCCACCCGAAATTGTGACGCTCGCCATGAATTGCTGGACTTCCTTGTTCAAGGAGGTCATAACCTTCTTGTATCTGTTGGTTTCGCTGCTTCTGCTGTCTTGGATCGTGAACGATTGGATAGTGAGTTCGGATTCCAGAGATCCGTCAGTGACCATCGAAAGCTTCACCGTAGTATCATCCAAAGAAAACTTGGAAAGGCTAGCTGATTGGATATCCCCGGTGGGCCCATCCTCTTCGGCGCGAATCATCTCCAAACCAACGCTCGGTACTTTGAAAGCGAAGTCTAATTTTACCCAGCTCTCAGCGTCAATATTGAGCTCTGGACCAAGATTGACGGGCTTCTTGTTATCATTGTCGTTGCTAGCAGAGTCGTGATCCGTATCAGCATGCTGAGTGAGTCTATTGGGTAGCTCATCAATGGTCTCCTGTTCAATGGCATCCTCATCGGCAGCAAAAGCGGCAGGGATTGTTCGTGCCAGTTCTAACAGGAACCTCAATTGAACTTGTGTGATTCGCAAGTTGAGCTCGGTCATATGGCCATCGATTTCAAGGTCAGGTCTCTTGACTCCCTGCAAATGCTCGGCATATGTGATTGCGAAGCCAAGATCAACTTGATCAATCAACTCCAGCTCCTCGGACCGATCTTCCCCGTAGTGGAAGTCGGAGGTCAACCTGATATTCCTAATACCGGCCGAAATCTTCATGCCGATGGGCGAATATGCGGAGTCGTCGAGTGGAACGAACTTGTTCTGGGCGTAGATCTCTCCAAGATACGCGGTTATGACGTCCCGATGTGTTATGCCCGACTCCATAACGCGGGGGAAGACGATAATCGGCGTCTTAACCGTAATATTGAAATGTATCTTGTTGGCATTCTGTTGGATCTGAGATGCTTGGTTTGCCGCTGCCTGGCGAGCAGCATTGAAGATTGCCTGCATCTTTCCGAACTTGACGAGGAAGTTGAGAATCTTGCGGAATGGCTCAGAGATGAAGTTGACCTTCACCGATCCAGCTTGGAGGCCGAAGGAAGAGTCGTAGCCTGGGTAAGTTTCCTTGTTATTAGGGTCAAAGGTCTCATAGCTGAAATCAGCCAAGTCTTGACCTTGAATTGACACCAGTTCACGCATCTCGAGCGGTGCACCCTGATCGATGTCGTCCAACAGCGACAGGTTGCCGAGTTTACCACCAATCCGCATTGTCTGACCCATCAGGAATAATCCCAAGTCGCCAGCCATCAGACTTAGCGTTGCAAGCCTGATTCCATCATTGTTGAGGACCAGCGACACCTTCTTGAGGCTGATTTGTATCCTGATCTTCTCCGGCTCAGCTGGGTTTTGGGGTTTGGCAACAACTTCATCTTCCTCCGATTCATCTTCCGACTCTATAGCAGGTTTCTGATTCGGATCATTCCCGTTAGGGTTCGTGAAGGTTATGAGGATAAAATCCAACAATGTGAGCAGTGTTCTCCTCGTGACAATTAAGTTGATCGTCGATATCGCAATATCAAGGTTCGTCTCAATCCCGGAATACTTGGTCATAAACTCGGGCGACTCCCTCCTGATCCTGGCATATTTGACCTGGACGAGGGCCTTCTCTTCACTGCCTCCCTCTGCACCATCCCCTGATGATATTAGACGCTTGAACTCAGGCAGAGGATCCTTTTCCACATGATCATCCAGCGAAAGAGATTGAAGAGCAACTTCAGCGGTAATATCAAACGGTCTGACCGTTACGTCGACACTGAAGTGCTCCGCAACAAGCTCTACGAGTAATTGATCCGCTTTGACGCCATTCGGGTCGCTTCGGTACAACGAGCCCTGGAGTCGGCCGATGCTGAATGATAACTCGAAAGTCCGCTGTGCGAGCTTGAGGTCCTCGTCAGTTTGTCCGATGGAAGCATCTTGGAACACAGCTTCTTCGTCGTCATCAATATCGGATTCCTCGATGACAACAGCCTGCTGAGCCGCAAATGGGAAGGAGTTTGACTGTCGGTGAGATTTTCGGCGCTGGGATAGAGAACTCTGTGCGCGTGGACGCTTGACATCCTTCGTCACCGCAGAGGTACTAGCAGGTTCTATTGCCTTATCTAGTACTTCTTGCTCGTCTTCAAACTTGGGAATAGCCACGTTGACAAGACGCATAAAGCTCTTCCACTTGGCATCGGACGCCGAAGCATGAAGTACTGGTAAGTGCCCAGATATTCGTATTTTGGGGATGTTTGGCGTCTTTGGTACAATGGATAATTGTAGCGTGAATTCAACGTTGATGCGGTCAACAACGTGGAATCCCTTATCCCCAGTGTCTCCCAGGCGCGCCCTGGTCTCTGCCACGGACGGGCCAATGAGAACCTGGGTTGCTTCAAGCTTCAGCTGGAATTTATCGTACATGAGGCCTTCCAAGCGCTTCAGGTCATCCTCGGTATACGTCTGGTTATGCTTAGAGTGTATATCTCGGATTGTCTCTTTATCAACCAACTCGCTGTTGACGCTAATGTGACCAGCGTCGACGATCAAGCACGTGGTCCTTTCGGACTCAATATCTTCAGGAACAATGATTAAAGGTGCTTGCAAGTCCAGCTTGGCATTTATCGTCTTGTGCTCCTCAAGAGCAAATTCCAAGCCGGCCCGTGTCTGTTGTCTAATGCTCTCTACCGTAGCACCTGCGGTATCCATAAGAGCGTATATGGAGTCCATGTGCCTCTCCGGCGGCCTGAAGAATTTAACGACCTCCACGATAAAATTGGGATTATAGATGATCTCCATAGACTTCAATTTCGCCGTAACCGCTAAGTCGGCACTTTCGTCTAGAGGGTGCTGCTCGAATTGAAACTGGAAGAACGGCTCGACGGCAGATTCGGGCTCAAACTTAGTTAGGCTGGTGTCGTCGTCGGTCGATGGCGAATCCTTCACTCTTATAATTTGTGGGTAGAAGCTGTTCGCAGTAGTTCCATCGTTGAGACGAAGGCCTCCTAAGCTTACGTCGGCAAGGAAGGAGTCAGGTCGCTGTAAGATTTTGGCACTGAAAGAATCAAAAAACAGACTGAGGACCTCCACGGCCGTGTTATGGGAGTCCCGCTTTAGTGTAAAACTACCCAACTTAAGATCGGCTTCGATTTGGAGCTTAACGGTCTCTCGGGGTAGATCAACGCTTTGCGCAATTGCATTTTTCTCATCCCAATCGATAGCCTTGTAAAGTTCCTCGCGTTGTTCTTCTGTCATCGTTGTCGTCTCGTCCTCTTCAGCTTCCTCAGGCTTCGAACCCCAAGCCCATGCCACCCATCCTTGAGGCTTTGGAGGCGGGGCCTTCTTAACGCCAATGTTTTCTTTCTTCAATTGATTTCTAGCGAGGGACCGCCAGAATCTCAGGTCTTCATATGACAGTTTCCATTCGAGATTATTGAGGTCTTCAGTCTCGGTAGGGGTCATCGGCTGGTCCCCTCTCTTCTTTTTAAATAACTCGATGTAACGGATTCTGTCATCTCTTCGCTCGCGGAAATAATCCCACGACCAGCGACGATTTCTCTCGTGGATCTTACTCAACACTGCGTCTGCAGCAAATCGCAACCACGCACGAGGGTCTTCTTTGGGAGTTACTCCTTTAGGCTGTAGTTTCTTGTATTCCTGATGCCTCAGGAAATAATGGAATAGATCGACCATCATGAGGGCATCTCTGTACTGGTCATCGTCCAGAACCAGTCCAATCTCGTCGAAGAGCAGGCCTGCTTTAATCTTTGGCCTGGTGATCTCGCCAGAGGTATCCATCTCGATCTTTGCGCGACCACTGACGGGCTTCAATATGAACTGGTGCTCAGTGTCGTCGCTTTGCTCGCCCTTGACGATCAATTTTTGGAATTGCTCCATCATCTCCTCATGAGACAAGACTTCGGCATCCTCAGGAACCGAGGCTTCTCTCCCGGTGCCCATCAGCTTTGTATCTGTATTAAAGTACACAGCAAGAGCCTCCAAGGTAGCGAGTTTATGCGCAACACCAACTGAGTTCTGGATGTACGTTGGGTTCCATTCTCCGTCGGTGCTTACAGCGCTGAATCCCTCAAGCGTAACACCGAGCGCAAATGGATGCCCGGGAGCAGATATCGAATCTTCGTATCGGACGTGGATGTTCTTCACGGTGATTTGTAGATTGTTCACAATAGCCGAAACCAAGCTCTCCGTGAAGCTCTGGCTCTTCTTCTGCTCCTCCTGGCTGAGGCCTTCGTCATTCCTCTCTTTGAGGATGTCCGCACTGTCGAGCTTCTCTATTTTCACGGCCTGTCGCCTTCGCTCTTCTTCCTCCTCGTCGTACTCCGCATCCTCCTTCGGTGCCGCCAGCAGGTATACATCTTCAATAAACACCTTGACGGGCTGACCGCGGAGATTCGACCATGGTATCGTCAACGTCAAGGATCCAAGATGTCCCTCGACCACATTTATCGGCAACTTCAGCTGGTCCAGAGCTTCTCGCCTGAGCTCCAAGTTGTGCAGCTTGACATCTCCCGACCAGATCCCGACTTTCAGCTGTCCTGGGTCAAAGTTCCGAATGTACATGCCCAGGAACCGATTGAGGAGACCGGCCACCAGACCTTCCAACATCCTGTATTATTGGTGCCGTAACCCGGGCAGGGACAAATCGTAGGGTTGTTTTTTGTCGAGTCGCAGCTGATGTCGTCTAGTGCTCTCGGGAATGGCAGTCGTGCGGGGTCTTCGTGAAGGGATATCGGGCTTCAATTGCCTCGTTTCTGTTTAATTCACCCTCGAGGGCTTTGTGGGATGATTCAGTTCATCAGGTGCTGAGCTGTTGGGAGTGTCGCAACCCCTCCTTTGGAGCTAGACTCGGGACGACGATCTCGAGGCGCTTTCACAAGCAATGAGGACCGCTTAATGAGCAAGAAAAGTACACAGGGATCTCCGCAACAAAGTCTATAGTGTGTTGTTGTTTTTCAGGAGATCAACGTCGCGTTCGTACAATAAATTCGTGATCATGAGCGACGTAGGTATATTGTTGACTTGCGTGGATGGGACTTGACGTTGTTGGCAGTACCAAGGTACTCTCCGTCCCGTGCTTGTTACTGCGCGGTACACGGTTACTGGTTACTACGGTGGGTGTATTGTTGGTAGTTGGATTCTCATGTGGCTCCTGCTGCCCCAGGCACTCATAATCATAAGCCTTTAGGTGTGTGGTCCCTGAAATTCGCTTCTATCCTGCTTTGGCTGACTATCAAAAAATGTATGACGTAGACACATGAAGCTTGGGCCACTCGGGCCACAACTCCAACATTATGTCGTAGGGACCGATGAGAACATCACCTTTCCCCATCTTCCAGGAAATATATAGCTTAGTCCTTTACAAAGTATCCTCTCAAATCTTTGTTATATATATAATTTAAAAGCTCTCCAGGATACCAATCCGCTCTGAGTGTGCACAGTTTGAAGCTCTTGTACACTTTTCCACAATACTGTCGATAACATAGCACACAGTGGGCGGGGTACAATAAGAGCATCATCGCAAGCTTCCGCCCCTCAACATGATCCGCACCACCGCCACAGCACGCCCCCTTTCTCGAGGCCTCGCAAATGTAATTTCTGCGAGAGCTGGCTACGGCGCTACTATACGAAAAGCCAGCGTCACAACACAATTCCACTCTCTGGCAGCGAAGAGGCCGCAGGTCGCCTCACCACCACAGTTCCGGCCAGTCCATATCATCCCCCAGTTGCGCTATGCAACTAAGACGGGAGTCCCGAAACATGACAAGATAGACGTGGAGGCTGAGAGAAAACTAGCTTCGGCGAAGCTTAAAAGTAACCCAGAGGCCGTTACAATCGATTCGAGCGTGCGCCAGGTCTTTGAGTCCAGCCAAGCTCCGGCGGAGGAGGACAATGAAGTGCTCAGGGGAGTAAAAGATGATATTGTAAGTTTGAACCTTGTGTCTTCGGCCAGCTTGAGAACGGAATCCCACTTTGGAATATTATTCTAACTTCCATAGCAAACGATCAAAGACTCCTTCGCTCTCCGTGAGGTGCCTCGAGAATCGTACTACCTAGGAGCTGCTGGGACACTCCCTTACATGGCCACCTCTCTAGCCACGCTATATCTGAGCTACGGCATAAACCATGCCCCAACAGGGTCGAACTTGTTTTTCCCACTCGAAACTGCTCAACACTACCTATCAATCCTAGAGCCAATCCAGATAGGCTATGGTGCAGTGGTAAGTACTATACAGAAAATGGATATAGTACGAGTAATGCCCCGGCTAATATTTTCTAGATTCTTTCGTTCCTTGGTGCAATCCACTGGGGTCTCGAGTACGCCGGGTACGGCGGGCATCAGGGTATGCGCCGGTTTGCCATTGGATGCGCTATGCCTGCCATAGCCTGGCCGACCATGCTCATGCCGCTCGAGCCAGCCCTTATAACGCAATTCCTTGCCTTCACAGGGCTCTACTTCGTTGATTCCCGACAAGGCGTCCGCGGCTTCGCCCCGACGTGGTACCCAACGTACCGCTTCGTGCTTACCTTCATCGTGGGCATCAGCATCGTTGCCAGCTTGATTGGGCGCGGGCAGGTGCAGTCTGTGGGATCGGACCAGCCGACCCACACTGATAGGTTGAGGAAGCTGAGTGACATGCAGCCGGAGGCAAGAAAGGAGGAGGAGGAAGTTAAGAGTCAGAGGAGAGCTGCCGAAGCTGCGGAGGAGGAGAAGAAGAAGAATGAGAGCAAGAGCGCCGATAATGGGAAGAATGGTGAGAGCAAAGCCGAGGATAAGGGCGAGCAGGGAAAGAAGGAGGACAAGGAGAAGAAGTAAAAGTAATGGTTGAGTTGTAGGACAACTGTGTTCCTGGTCTGCTAATAGGACGATTGATGGTGTTTCTCGACTATTTGGCTTGAATTGTACATCATTGCATCAGTTCGATTATCTAGCACTCTCTGTTCTATAAATGACGCTCGGCCACCGTGTGAAATGTCCCATTTCTGTTGTACTTTACGATAATATGCACCTTCTCAGACAGCACCTACTTTTCTCTGCAGCTCAAAATTAAAATTAAATTACTAAAAATGTAAATACTCTGCTCTAAAGAGACGGGGTTTATGTGACAGGCCTTCAGAGGTATGAGGAGATTGTCCCGCTGCTTAAGAAGTGGTCGAGGAAGGGGGAGCCGGAGCCAGCTAGGAGGTTTTGGGATGGGTTTTATGGGTTGTGGAGATGATACTCGTGTGGCCATTAGAGTATAATGGCTGTGTGATAGTGGAACTTTTAATTATTTGGTACGTATGAAATGCGTTGTAAAGAAATCGAAAACCTGGGATACAGGACTCTATACGCAAAATTGCTACTAGTAGATGCTCCTCCTCTTATGTAATATCTTGTTTGCCTGCATTTCTTTTCGTTGATCATTATTTTTGGTCCTACATATTATAGATATTATAAATAGGGATAATCTATAATTAGCTAATCTGTTAATGCTAACAATATAATTTAAGGCGATAGAAGTTGATAGGGTGGCAATATATATATATTTTAAAATAAACGTGGCAAATTATATATATTTGATAAATTAGGTTGGCAATTTAGATATTAATTAATGTAAGTCTCATAGACAAGTATACTAGAGGGACAACGTTCCACATTAACATTAAGTTAAAGGGTCACGCGTTTTGCGTTTGGGGGTTGATGATGATATATATTGAAGGATGGTAGCGTGCAGCGTAATATCTGGGGAGCACATAATTCCAGACGAAGAGTAAAAGAAAACAGAGGGGCTGAAACGTACATTTGGCGGGGTAATGGGGTAATGGGAATGTCGAGAATATCAGAAGCTGGGTTGGCTATGGCAACGTTGCGCGCCGGCGGTGGTCAGACGAAATATGAGAACATGCTTGCGTGATCCACTCTACATCGAACATCCCATGCCGCCCTGCTGTTTGAGAAACAAATGCACAAGCACCGGTGACCGGTTCTTCCTGCATGCAATCGGCGATGACAGAATGTCGCGGCGTTGGAAGATGGGATGGGGGCCATGGCAGATAGATATTACCCCGCGACGGCAGTTAGGATCAGACGGAAAGGCGGATCAATCCGCACCTCATCCGATCGTATCGATGTGAACCCCCATCCCCAACCGTGCACCGGAGGACTCAAGATACTGAATCCCCGTCCGCCGTTAGATAATAATAATACGCCGCCTGCATCTCGGGGATACAGGGTGAGTGTTGGCGGCTGAATGCGTCGGGTTGGGGCGTGCAGCGGGTGTCAGCCGCGACGCGAGGGAGGGTATAGGCGAATTTTTTAAGGTTTGTAATATGGATAATTCGGAGTTTTGGGGCGGACAGGTTTTTTTGTCTTGCTGGAGGAGGGTGGTATGGTCGACAGTGGCTCTGTGCGAGGGTTTGAGGCTGTTAGCTGCGGCTGTTTTGGTCTTGGAGGTGGGGTTTGGCCTGGAAGATCTCCTATAGGGCGTTGAATCTATAAGACTGTGCTTCCCGCTATTTGCTGTCCTCGGTGTGTTTGTCAAAGCTCTGTCATGAGCCCGTGCATTCGTTCTCTCACCGCTGTTCCATGGCCAATATCTCCGCTCTTTGTGAATGCTTGATGCTTGCTTATCAACGGTGTCAAATCTAGGTTTCCCTTGGACGAGAAAGAGTGCTGTGAATCGAAATTCGGCAAAACCGGCAACCCGACGCATTCTTTGAGCTACGGATTAGGAACTTCGACAAAACCGAGCACGGTGGCCAGGGAACCGACATTCAGGAGGCTGTATATACTCCCAGGACTAGGAGAGTCGCCGAACATAGCATCCCCAGCGTTTTCATGACTGCATGGCCCATGTTTATCCAGGACTACTGGCCCAGAGCTTGGGATACTGAGAAGTGCCGAGCTTGATGAGAAGTAGCGGTGAGGCCCGCGTAGGGAGAGGGAAGCAATACGAAGAGCCCGCCATCAAGGATGGCATGATGTGATGAAGTAGTAGTGTGAAAGAAGGAGAATTGGATTCGACCTCAGGATAATCCATCTGGATACCGGGGATGGGTAAATGACAAAACATGCATACCGGAAGAGAAGGTATCCGGGATATCGAGGACACATCTATCGACTGTAGCAAGAAAAGGAAAGGGATAAAAAAATAGTATCTTGCTTGCCTTGTATTGGGAGAAGGAGCTGATGCATGTCAGATACACGTTTGTCCAACATGTGAGAGAAGGAAGCATGTGAGAAGGGGGGAAAACCGACTTCATGAAATCCTCTGCCGAGGTAAATTCAACATAACAAAAGACATAAAGAAAAAGGCCAGTCTGCAAAATCCTTTCTCAGTACGCATCATCCGCCGTGTTACTGCGATGAGAGGGAGGAAATAATGCAGTTGGATTTGGAAGAGAAACTGTTGTCTCGGGGCCACAACGCATCCAAGAACAGCAAAAGTCCAACTTACGTTATCATTCAACTTGGAAACAGTTATTAGAAGAGGTTATCTTCCCGCTTCCAGGACAATTCCCTGGATTTCCAAGGTCTCAGCCAGAGTCCCCCCTTTTTCCTGCCTGGCCTGGCTAGGAAACGACATCTATCTTTGGAAACAATACGTGGAAATGAGGCAGACTAGAATGGAAGTCCGGCTCTTACCTCACTCAAATTACTTCGCCATCTGGAAAGACCTACCAACCAAATAGCCGTATTGAAGTACGTGCATCCGAAGCCATGAACCCCTTTATAACGCCTCTCTCACCAGATATGGGCAAAACAACCGCGACAATGGGGCTCTTTGCGTCTAGTCTTTCAAGCGCGCTTGGCAAATGCCAAAATTAACTATTGGCGGCCGAGAGAGCCTCCGTTCAATGCCAAAACTTCTACTAGGCCATTACTGTTTCACCATAATTGCGCCCCCGACGCCGAGACGCCTATCCTTTGACTCCCACTGTCCCGTGTTTCCCGGTCTGTTCCCACTTTCATCAACTATTGCCTTGGTGGCAGGCAACCACCAGCTTCCTCACGAACTCATCTAGAATCGCGGGGTGGCCGAAATCAACTTCTTTGACCAACTTCCCAGCCCATCAATTCAATACCCTCGGTTACTTCAAAATTTCATTCAAACCCCTCTTTTGTCCAGCCTTGATCTTAACCCCGCAAACCCCTTTCGTCTTTTTTCCCTGTCGATTGAAGTTCAAACGAGGGGAATCGTCATTAACCGGACCCCTACCGTCCACATCAGGTGCGTTCTCCAACATGCAACGCAACCTCAAGTCCCAATCGAGATGGATGTGTTGCAACGACGAACTGCTGGCTCCTGCACACCACCATGCAGGCGCAACCTCACGGACCTAGTTCGTGCAGCACACGTGATGGCATTTCTTACAATTCGTACAAGGCTGGAGCCGAAACAGCCACACAGCGCCAGGATTGCGGGAGATGTCGCAGGAAGGGTGCGTGGGGTTATCTTCAGCAAGCCACGACGAATAGGCACAACTATGTCATCGCCACTCTATTTCTGAAAGTAGCACGGGGCTCCCAAACAATTACGTACCTGAAGCTTCAGGCTCGGTGAGGGCCCAGACTTTGCGACTTGCTCCGTCGCGCCAATTTGCACCTAGATCTTCCAAAACGCAGCCCTAACCTTCCTTTGGGTTTCAGCTGACCACCACATGAGACATGCCCATGAACTCGCCCACTCATCAAGCAACTCCAGATCGTCAAACTACTGCACCGTCAAGAGGGAACTGCACCCCAAAGAGGGCTGATGTGGGCTCCATAAACTACGAAGCGTCGTGGGCTCGTCCCATCTCATCTCCAAAGCAGCATCGAGGCGCGACGCTTCGCAAAGTCGTTTGATACGTGGATGAAAAGCGTAGTCTGTCGTGAAGTGGGGGGAGACCTCCAGGCGAGACATTCACTTGGACTAGAACGCCAGTCGTCCAACCCGTGACTTCTCGAAGGGTGGAGCGGTGTATCGTTCGATGGCCAGAGGGGAGTAGCGCCCGAGGTATCACGCAAATACACACAGTAAGAGGGCGGGGCTGATTTGAATGCAACCCTCGACGGTTTGGCAGTGGTGGGAGTCTCAAGGATAATTTCCGAGGCGGCGGGTTGCTCATTCGCTAGATCGGGCGGGGTGATCTGCAGGTGCAGAACGTGGCATCAGGGGGACACCATCAAGCTCCCACGGATCCATGTCTGTGTCTGTGTACTACCGTGGGTGGTGCAGCCCACCCCCCAAACTTCAGAGGATGAGGGGGATTTCGTTGGGCGTGTCCTGCCGTGTTGAGTACCCTACCTCGTCTTTACGCCACAACTCACGCATGGTCAGCGTTGTCGATTCAGAAAGAGCAAGTAGGTTGGATTGGTGTTTTCTCTTTCATCCCCCAACTATCAGATCAGATCAGGCTCAATTCCACCTTCGTAGATGTCCTCACTAGGTAGCATCATCGACCTTAGCCGGGCAGCCGCGGACATAAGAGCTCTCCCCCGAAGTGGTCCGGTTATGCGGCGCAAATCAAACGGTGCTACGTAAATCCAACCGCGCCTCATAATCCACGTTGCCCACGCGCGATGAAAGAGGAGGCTGGTGGGGGTTATTCATCTAAAGTAGGCCATGCAGCCGTACCCTGTCCCTGACGTTGCAGGGAATCCCCCGTTAGAAAACCAGTTGCTGGGAAACAGGCCTGTCGGGCTACACCTACAAGAGCACTACCCTAGCCCCAGGGGTGCGCCTTCCTCGTTAGTAGAGGAGAAAGGATTCCCCGAGTCGGATTTACCCTTCCCAGCGTCACATCGCCGCAGAAGGCCCGTGGCGGGGCGGCGAGCGGAGGAGGTGGGGGCCCTGGGAGATAGGGCTTGGCAGCACGGCAATATCCTCTCTAGACTGGAAGGGATTGGCTCTCCGCTGCCTGACTCCATCAATCGCGTGTGCCAGGGCCGCGCTGTGGGGAATTTTAGGCTGAAAGTGCTGATAACTGGCGAAGAAAGGCTTTTTTGGCGCAGTCATGTTACAGAATACGGTAGATACTTACGTAGAGTGTTACCGGATTTGGATGCACTACTGGTTTTTTTTTTTGGGTGGTGGTTTAATTACTGTGTAATTACTGTGCTGGACGACCACTGGATGATTGATCCGAGACGCGGGTTGAGATGAGCGCCGTGGCTTGGATGATGCTCATTACGTCGTCTTCCATGCTGCGAATACGCACTGCGAATACGCATGTTGTTTCACATGGACCCAATGATCGCGATTTCATGAGCCGTCCCCTCCGTCTGTGCGGCCCAGACCTGACGGGGTTGATTTGTACCCTCAGGCTTTGGTAGTGGACGCCAAGGGTGCCCCTGACCCAGGAGTGGAGTGTCTCTGTCCCTAGCAAACATGACATAAAAATGTTGGATTTCTTCTCATCTCTCAGCCATTGATCTATTTCGGTGCAAGGGCTGACGGCCCTCTCTGGCCCACCTGCGCCGATCCGACGGATAGGAGAGAGATTCGTCAGCATCGGCTTCTCGTAAGGTGCCGAACCCGAACCCTATGGCGCCCGGTGTAGTGGGGGCGGGAGCGGGATGTGCCCCCGATGCTCACCGCTGACAAGGAGCGACGGAGGGATGCAGCGGGCGGCAAGCATGCATTGCACGGCACGGTATTGTGCTGCATCATCTTCAACGTGGAGTGGCAGATATCGCTGCGTTTCCCTTGTCTGACGGAAGGTTTCGGGAGGTGCCTGCAGGAAGCACTGACCTCTCTACACCACAGCAGTCCTTCCTGGAGTTGCAGCAGCGGGTTGGGGATGGGAAAGGCCTCCTGTCGTCGGGCAATTCTTCTCCAGGTAATATGAATGTGGATTGAGGGCCTCCTGCGAGCACAGCGTTGGAAAAGTCAGAGGTGGGGGCTGGTAACGACTGTTATTGGTTTTCTGGGGGCGGGGAAACGGTAGTTGGCCGCAGGTGCACGGTAGATATGCCTGTTGATCTTCCATTCCTGCCTTGATTGGATCTGATATATGGCAAGAATGGGCTCACAGGCCTTTTGGATGCTCCAAAACAACTCATATCTCCGTGTTACTATTGCTAGAAGAGTAGCGATATGACGATGTTCGTGGCCGATAGCTGTTCGGTCGACTTCCGCAATCCTGAAGATCTTTCCCTCCCCCAACGCTGAAATTCAGAACCCTAAACGGAATATCCTCCGTGAGGTGGAGATCCTGCCTCTGTAGCATCGTCCTCGACAAGTGGGATCGTCCTGTCACTTTCACATAAGCGTTGATCGCCCCATATTCATCCATCCGACCCTCGTATTCGTGCATCTGTTTACCATCCCGCGTCATGCTACTGGCGCCATGCAGTTCTCGCTCCGTGGACGGGGAGAAGTGGATTGCGGTGCTGTGTAGGGCCGTGAAGTCGCAGGGTGACGTGCATAATCTGAGCTGAATGTTTTACTGTGCTTTGACGCTGCACCGTAGGTCAGACATTCTCCCACAGACATTTGCAAGGTCAGCTGCCAATTACCCGTACCTAGATATCGCACTTGGACCCTGTGTTCGCAGCAGAGCTGTTTAGTCCGTTTCGGCGAGCATAGAGTGTGCACACAACTCTGCCATTAGCTGTTTCGGAGGGGTTACAAAAGACAGGGTGCTGGGATGTTTGCCATAATTCCGCACTCCCCAGCCATTTATGGATTCGGACGGTCCTCGATCGAGACATCGCTCGAATCGATCGTTCTTCATCGCGCCATCATCCTCTGAAGGAGTGAGTGAGACAGGGAGGGACGGGAATGGGACAATCCCATATCTTCACCGCAACTCTGCAAAGAGCAATTGTTTGCATGCATGGATTGTACACTCCAAAGGCTTGTCCCGGATACCACTGTCTTCCCGCCTGGAAAAGTGGCCCTGGCGCTCCACATCCTAACGTCCGTTCTTCAACGGTGAGGCTCCCGTCGCCACAGCGGCGACCGAAGACAGCAAGTTGCGTCTTTTGAAACCCATGATAGGAGCGCGGCCGGCGTTCCAGTGTCCAGAAATAAAGTAGTTAATTTAGCTAGCCGGTCGCAACTTCCCAAGTCCCGTAACAAGGGGTGCTCCCAATCCCGGCGTAAGAACCCATCAGTTTCTAACGGCGGAGCTAAGTTTGCCCAATTCCAAGTAATCGTCGTCGCAAAAAACAAGCTGGAATTGCAGGAACACATCCCCCACAAACAATTACAACTCTCATAATCTATGTGTCATGCACCTCTCAATATCAAGTCTGTGCCCACCGCACGACGATCTCAATGAAGAACTACACCGGCTCTCGCTGCCTCAACTGCGCAAGCCGCCGCGCCCTAGCGGCAACGGTCGCCTTGCGTTTCAGACCATCATCGCAACACACTACCACCAACACTCACCAGCACCAAGTCCAAAAAAAAATCAAGAAACCAACCGGCCCCCCTAAAAACCACACCACCGCTAACCCCCGATCCCTCCCCNCAGCCATCCAGCCAGCGGCGCCCGCCAACGCAACCCGCACAACTTCAGCCAAAAGCAGCGCAACCAACTACAGAAATCTGAAAGGAGTGGTGGTGCCGTGTTTGGTAACTTAACTTGCTCACCGCCGCCCCGTTCCGCGCGTGGCGAGGGGGCCGTTTCGTGCGCAGGTTGGTTAAATGGGCGGGTGATGTGGTGCAGTGCCGTGGTACGACGCGGGCATCAAGATTCGGGGGCCAGGCACTCCCGAGGGTATTTGGTGAGGGGATGGGAGAGGGAGGGAGGGGAGAGAGGTGGTGCCTGTCCCTGGCTGGGACCTGGCTGGGAGCGACCTGGCTGGGCCGTTTGGAGGGGTTACTGCCTGTTGCTCCCCAGCGCAGCGTTGAGGGTGCGACGCTCGAGCCACCTCGTGATGATGTTATGATGGCCCTGTCCTTGTACTATATGCATGGATGGGAGCCAGTATGCATTTGGGCGTGCATAAACGTGTGATGGGGCAGTTGGACGGAGGCGGGAGGGATGCCCAGTCCAGTCAGTCGTTGGGATTTGGGGAGGGAGGGGAGGCGGGATTGTGATCCTAGAATCTGCATACTGCGCGGTTTAGGTGCGGGGGAGGTGTGGGAAAGGCGGTATGGGATGGGACTTGAGCATCGGGATCTGAATCAATTGCAAATCATCGGCATCCAGCACGCCGATGGAAGAAGCAGAATGGCTTCGACGGTTCAAACTAGCCAGCGCCACAAGGCTGAGAGAGCGACACAGAGACGGGCAACCCCCCTTCGCTATCATTGATGGAAACCACGGCACCGACAAAAGGACGCTAGTCCTACTAACACTACTAACGGACCACCACCCCCCTCGCACCATTCCACCTTGGGGAAGACATGCGGAGGAGCGCACCCCACTACCAACAACATCTTGCCCTAAAATGGGCGCTGCAGGCCCAGGTCACCTCAATGCTTACAGTGCATATAGTAGCCCGGCGTGGCCGAGCAGGGTTACCTCCCCCCGTCAGGGACGTGCATCCATGCTCGCCATGCGATACGGAGATGCAGCCGGGGTTCACCACTAAAACACCACACTAAGCTTGCCGTGTTTCGCCCTATTCTGTTGTGAGGAAAGTATGGTAGGTGTGGTCTAGTACGAGATCAGGCGGCGCCGGCGAGAGCCAGCCAGTTGTGGCGCAGAGGACGCTGGTAGAGGTAGCTTGGTGCGCCTTATGCTGTGCTGAGGCCGGAGGATAGCTACTTATCGTGGCTTTTGTGCCGTGTAGAGCTCGGAGTATGCCTACTTATCATGGCTCACCCTGCCGGCCGAAGATCTGCCTCTACCCTTGACCTAGCTGGCTCGGGCGTCGAGGTATGGGATGGCAGGCTCACGGGATGGCAATGTTCCGACGTGCGTAGGAGCCTGCACGCCGCAAATTACAGCATTTGTCAGTCCCATCGTCGCACCGGCATAGGTCCAACAAGTGTACCTCACATTACGCCTCCTTCCCACTAGCCGCCCTAAATGGAAGCCTTTGGTGTTCGAAGAACGCCTTAGCGAACCCGGCGCAGCGAGTCTGACGCGGCATCTGTTTGTGCCTGTCTCCCCATCAGCCGGTGTGACTCGGCACAGTTGCACGGCATTGCAGTATTTTTATATCCCGGAAAGCCCCTGATGCGGCATACCGCAGCGGACGAGATCCGTGTGCCGAGAAAAAGGCAAGCTTACAGGTCCCGTCTCACCCGTCCGCAGTCCTGCTCTTTAGGCAGATACGTGATAGAGGCAAGGGACACAACAGCCGCCTATAAACCAACATCTTAAGATGCGTGAACGACGGGCCAAACGGCGTGCTTCCCACCTCTGCGAGGTAGATCACTGCATACCTTCCCTCCGCCACCTCCCCCAATTGGCCGCCCAAGCGCTCTCCTGCATGCATCCTTCCCTCCGCCCCAATCCCTCGCGCGGGAACGCATTGAGGCAAATCTCAACCTGCAGCTGTGCTCCTCGGAGACGGCGTTGCGGTTGCTAATAGCCTGTTTACAGGAATCTCCCGACGCTCCTGGTTGCGAAGTTGTTGCATGCGTCTAGGCTTCAGGTGGCAAGGGAGGGGGTGGTGGGATCAGGCGTTCGTTCGGTGGAGCTATTTGGAGCAGCATGGCATGTCATTCATGTACTGCACGGTTGAAACGGAGTCCGCGCTGGTGGGAGAAATAGATGACGTGAAACAGCGGCGAGGTTATCGGATAGAGGCATGCTTTTGCTTAGGGATGTGATGTGGAAGAACGCTTTTTTTCTTAGTGCAGGGAGTGAAACATTTGGGCCTGGATGGATAGTGTAACTATACCGATAAGGATCCTCAGGTCTCCATCTCAGACTCGCCCCTGCAGATAGCGTATTCCAGGCAACATGCCTTGCTGCAGCGATGCTGGGATTGGAGATAGTACTTTCACCGGCACTCGCCGTTGCATGCTCCTGCTGCATCTTCGCACGGCAGGACTTCTCGGTTGCTTGGGCTGTTGGTTGGCTCCCTGGGCTAATGCAGTGGGAATGATACTTCTGTTGGAGATACAGATACGAGGATATTGCTCCAGGCTGAAGGATCACCAGCGAACGTTTGTTGATGAAACTCACCAGCATCGCAGGTGTGGTGGAGCGAGGGAAGGACGGAAGGAAGGGAAGACGGCAACTACAGTAAGCAGTCGCTATCACAGTGATTACAGCACCTCACTCGCGCATTCGAGGCCCTGAATGTTTCCAAACCCACCCCTCTCCTCACCAAGGATGTATTCCCGCCCCTCGTCCAGCGCGCACCGCGCACCAACCAGAGCAGACCTCACAATCGCACAGCACCAACCTGCCTTATCACCTCACCAAGTGTCGTACGCGTTCCCCACCGATTACCCAGCTGCAGCAGCGGTGCTGCAGCGTGGTGCAGTGCTGAGACAGCAGCCAGTCGGGGGATTCTTTATCTCGGCCAACACTGCACGATATCGTGTGCCGCGCTTGCCATGCAGGGCAATCCGCACCACTCGTCTCGCACACCGAAGCGCGTGTGTAATAGTAACCTCCCCCCCCCCTACTGTATGGGCGCAAAAAAAAATGCCCGATCGAAAACCTGCTTCCGTATCCGCGGTCGCGGCGTGGAAAAGGCATGGTAAACCATCCTACTAGGCGTTTGAGGACTCCCTCTCTCCAAATCCGCCATGAGGTAACAGAGTGGAGAAGGAGAAAAGGGCGAAGAAAATACGTACTCCAGTACCTACCATAGTACGGTGCTACTTAACTTATGTAGGGGGCATAGTTAGCATCCCCGCATCCATGCCCTACTCATCCTCAGCCGGCTTCCTGGTACGATATACGATATCCGGGGTGCGAGGGAGAGGGAGGACCACAGACAAGAGTGGAGCACGGGGTGGGGGGGGGGGGCGCATAATAGTGTCCTTTTGGAAAGCTGGCAGGCCACGCAATGTGTCGGGGCTGGGCTAGGTCTGAAAGCGGGAAGAGAGCGAGCGATGGGCGATGGGCGCCGNAGCGGGAAGAGAGCGAGCGATGGGCGATGGGCGCCGGTGGTGTCTTACTTACGCCGACTATTGCGCTGGTTTACTGAGTTGCGACTGGGTCACAGCCTCGCTGGTGTTTACAAGCGTCTTGGTCTTTCGTCCTGGGGCCAAACGTGGGATATGAAAGGTGGGGTATGGGAGTGTAGTAGCCTGGGTGGAAAAGGAGATCCGTCTCTCGGTGTAAACGGAGTCAACAGTAAGCGCAATAGTGAGCTGAGCAATATCCAAGATACAGGAAGGATCAATAGCGCCCAGCTGGACTGGTGCCTCACCAAGACCAAATAAGCACTGGGAACAGCGCGTCGAGACCAGTTGGACGGGATCCATCGCCTCACCACACCCTGCCAATATCACGTTCTGCTTGCGCGACTACTGACGCCCTGGGTACGGTACAGTATGCCAGGGCACGAAGACACGGCATTACATTAGCACAGCTTATGCACGCCTTCTAGCCCCCCACCGCTTCCGAGACATACGGAATATCTCCCATCCCCTCCTCGCTCGACTTCCGCCGGCACACACAGCACAGCATCGCACGCCGTACCACCATCACCGCCCAAGGTACAGTACGCACGCCGCATGTCTCACCCCTCGGCCGACAGCCCGCTCCCAGCCATACGTATACGGCGCGGCGGCACACCCACCACACCCCCGTTCACCCAAAAGGGCTCATTTCGGACCACCGTACTCGAGTCTCGTTCCTGGAGCTATCCCGATTGGGATTTAGCCTTTGCGTTCTTACGCTCCCCTCGCTCCCCTCGGTTCCCGATTGGGGATGGTGGGGGGGAAGGAAGATTCGTGAGGGCTTCTGCCGTGCCGTGTTCTGTCGTGGGTGTGGGTGTGTGGGAGGTAGTGTCTGACATTGGCATGTATACAATACTGTACTTGCGCTGGTTCGATGGATGGATATTTGGTGGTAATTATAGGTATCGTACGAGATTTGTCTTGATGGTTAATTAGAGGGGAATGGAGCCCAGATTTCGGAACCTCGGCGCTGTTACTTTCACCGAACTAACTACTACCTACTACTCATACTACTACTGTAACTAGCAAGGGCATGCTATGCTAATCGTGTTGGGAATTTCCTGTTTTTTTGCCCACGCCTACGTAGTCAAGCACGACCCAAAGCACGGAGAGGAACACCGGCGGCAATCTCAGCGCTTGTCACGAATGCAGTAGTCCCAGGCTCCCGAGTCGCCCGAGTCCCACCCGCGCCCCCTTTTCATGCCTTGCCACGGCGGCGTAGTGGGTGTGGGTGTGCAGTATGGTGTGCAGAGGTGTTTATGCTCGACATTACGTCCGTACGTGCCGCACTGTGGCATCCCACGGCTTCGGCGGTTTGAAGACCCAGCCGCTGCGGGCTCGGCAGGCTGCTGTGTTCTGTACCGTCTGTACCCTTTCCCTTCCTGATGTATGGGCGTGTTCACTGCGCCCCCGCCCGGCGACCAGGCGTCGGAGAGACGGTTTCGGGGGCTCGGGGGTTCGGATGAACTGGGACTGTGGTGGTGGGTTGGATGTCGCCCTCGTGTCTTAGAGATTAGAGATGACTATTTAGTTCTGTATACTATATACTATACATCTATTTCCAGGACCTCGTAATCTCTTACAACTAACTATCCGCCTCATTTTAACAGTAGTAATGTAGACAATAGTTAGTTTGACCAAACTAACTATCTTACTGTACTGTACTCGCCTCGACTACCGCCCCTCACTAGCCCCCCCCTTCCAAATCTACACCCTCCAACCCGTCTGCCACGCGCTGCGGCGCTAGATCGCAAGCTAAACCCGCCCCATCCCTCAAATCTCACCTTTCCCTCATGGCGTTAACGCGGGTTCACGAAAAAAAAAACCCCCCAGATCCATCCGCGAGCTAATCATAACTATCTTTAAGTAGTGAGATTAGGAGGATGCTCTGGCGTGTGTTGGAGGATCTCCGCGGAGGGGTGGGGAGGTGGAGGGCGGATGCGGATGTGAGATTCGGTGGGGTTGATGGG
>LMYD01000076.1:0-19612 GCA_001630595.1 Pseudogymnoascus sp. BL308
CCCTCCCGGCGGGTACACCCAAGCGCAAACACAAACACACACACCCTCCCCGCAGTCCAGCACCGCGCAGCCGCAGCGTCAGCAGTTTGGGCAGGCTACTGTGACGCCACAGCAACCTCCGCAGTGGCTTGGAGCGCAGGGGCAACATGAGATGTCGAGTTCGCCAGCTCCCCACACGGTGCCGGCAGCGGGGAGGTTTAATGGCGGTCCACCTCATGCAATAGGGGGATTCACTGCCCCGCTTAGGCCGCAGCATGAGTTATCGGGTGGAACACCCGCGCCGGGACCAGGTCCAGCGCCAGCGGGGTTTAATAGTGCACCGCAGTCGCAGGCGGGGAGTCCGCCGCCGAGGTATGAGATGTATGTACGGACCATGGGGACCGAGGGAGGTGGGGGGCAGTCGCATGAGATGAGATAAGAGGAGAGAGGGAGAGGAGGAGTATGTAATATGATACCCTAATCTATTTTTTTTCTGTGATGGTGGGAAAAGTGTATATGTGCGGAGGATGTTTCTGCGGGTCAGTCCTCCCCAATCGGCCTCCCGCCGATCTGCTATACCCCACCCCTCCCATCCCAGTGCCGGAACGGCGGCGAGCGCCCACAGGCTAATGGAGCTGTGATAGCAACCGAAGAGGATTCCAGCATTGGCTAAACGCAGTTCGTACCGACCTATCGAATACAGTGGTAGTTCTGTAATTAGGTCGAGGTTAAGTAAATTCATATAGAACTTTCTTCCCAAAAATCTCTAATTTGAACCGTGCCGGCCGTTTCTGACCAAGGGAATTGCTTCAAGGCTGTTAGGACTTCTGACCACGAGCTGTAGAGGTTTGCAAACTGTGAGAAATATTTATGTTTCAAAAATATGGTATACTCCAGCCGAGTAGAGCGAATTGGGGTAAATGCCCCCGCCGTATATATAAGTCAGAGTAACAAGTCGGGATGCTCATCCCATACACCGTTGTCATCCGCCTGTCGGAGTTTGCTGAGCAGTTGCAATGACACATTGGACTATACCGTCCAAAGTTAGCATATATTCCTCCCAGAGGTGTGGGGTTATACTGAGAGGAACCAAGTGCATGATGGTGGGGTTTACTGACAGGAATTGATGACGCGCGCCAGTCTTTACAGCACAATTGGCATGCGAATATATAGGCCGCAAGATGGCAACACTCTAAGAAAAGAGACACTTTCTTTGCTGATAAACCAGCCAGCCTAGACTGGATCGACGCTTGATGGTTATCAATACGTATCATATCTGTAGGCTCGTCACAAACGAAGTTAGGACAGTCTCGAACAGACTGCAGTCCATGGAGGTCTTCCAGTATCTCAACAAATTCTTCGTTCAGCAGACCCAAGCGCTTTTCAAACCCAGGTGATAGAACGTAGGTATGCGTCAGGAAAGAATCTCTTCTCCACTGAAGCTCTGCAAAAGTTGTATGGTGAAAGACTGGATTTGACCCTGTCATTATGGAACAATTTAGATCTTGCCTATAGATTAAAGTAAGAAGGACGTTATCATAAACTTGATGTAGTGATATACCAGAAAATAGCACGTTTAATCCCGTCATTTAGATAGACCTGTTCCGTTGCACATATGCTGAGCAACTGCTGTATAGCTCCCATATGAAGTTGAACTTGGGGTCGCATTCCCAAACGAGCCTATACGGTTGTGTAATTAGCATTCTGTAGTTCCAATACAGCGGGGAAAAAGATATTGCGCTGTTCAAATACAAATTAGTTACATACCTCTACACCTGCAAGTAGCAAGATGGCTCCTATTACTGTCACTGAGGCAGCCGTGCTTGGAGAACCCATCCTTTCCGAAATAGACTTCGTTGCCTTATTCAGATAACCAAGGCACTCTTGGTTAATGCTTCCACCAGTCACCTCAAATACATATGTGAGCATAACTGCATTCGAAAGGGCCGGATCATCCACATCAGTCCGGAAAACTGATTGGAAGGTCCGCAAGACAACGTCATCTTGCACTCTAGAAATTGGTTCTGCAGTTTGGCCAGCTGTGTTTGTGCCATTCAGTGTAAGCCCGTGGCAAACAGATATAGACATCCCGTAAGTACTTACAATAGCTCAACAAGGATTTCCGTCTCCACGAATCGACAACAAGCATATCAAACGGATCGTGTGTGCTTGGCGACGAGTTCAACGATGCCAAGCCAATGCTTCGGGGTGTTTGAATATCCCTTGTAGGAAATCCGATACGAAAGTTGACATTTGAGTCTTCCTGGAGCTTTCATTTGGCCTTGAGACCTTGCTTTACAGCATGTGAGCGAGCCAAACGGCTTGATTTGAGATCCTTCGCAGTTGGATTATAGACTGAGACGAAACGAAAAGGATTGTCTGCAATAAGGTTAGTAATACAACTTAATTGCTGATTACTTAAGAAACTCCTGCTTGCCTTCCTCAATATTGTTTTCTTCTCTAGCAAGTAGACCTCTTGGTGAATCCGTCATTATGCACTATACCGTAGAAGGCTCTCAAGACGATATAGCACTACTGAAGCGAGGGCTGGTGGTTTAATTTTGGATGATTTTCTTGAAAATGGAAGTATGTTAGATTTATCCTAAACAGTAATATACTATATAGATTTGAATGTGATTAAAAGGGCGTAATGCCACTAGTTTAAGCTTTGTAATGAAGCTTGGGCTGTATGTGATGGATCAGTAATAATCAAATCCGATAGCCTTCGTATAGCGCCAGTGGAGCTCCCAGTGGGTGCGTTGCAGCAAATCAAGGTTCAAGACCGGCTTACGTAGGCAATATTTCGGACTATCTTATGCTTAAAACGAATGAAAGTCGGCCTTGCCTCTTTTGGAAGTATCTCGATTCCATAAGTAGAAAAATCTAAGACCTCGTCACAGAGTTGGGCTGATTAAGGCCGCTCAATTCAATAGCTCGGAGATTAGCACCCATTCATAAGTGACGAGAGTTAATCTTCTATTACTAAAGAACTAAAATAATTTATCCGCTTTCTTCATGTACGAATTGCCGTCCGAAGAAGAAGACATGTAC
The DNA here is from genome assembly GCA_001630595.1 of Pseudogymnoascus sp. BL308. Lineage (NCBI taxonomy): Eukaryota > Fungi > Ascomycota > Leotiomycetes > Thelebolales > Thelebolaceae > Pseudogymnoascus > Pseudogymnoascus sp. BL308. The sequence continues at coordinate 3,031 of LMYD01000076.1, forward strand.
AATAAGCCAACACCGTAGCATTTACATTTATAAAAAAATAAAAAAATATAGTTTGTATAATTTGACTCCTATTCTATAATTCTATGTATAAATGACAAAACAACCTATTAAAGAAATGTAACTTCGTTTTCCCATGTTACAACCATTTGACAAAGAAGCAAATGTATAGATATCTTCAGTTATCCAAACGTACCTACACAGCCAACCTATCCACTGCGTCCATTAACCCCATAGCCAACGATTTACCTCGGCGAGATTAAATCCCCTCTGGACTAACCAAAGCCTAAGTTTAATTTTTCCTCAGTGGGAAGGGGTAATTGCACCAAACAACGGTTCAACCTTCATGGCCGCCCCGGAGAGAAGCAATGCCGCACCAGCGACTATGATCAGAATAAAAGATTTCTGGATAGCCTGTGTAATGGATAAGATGGCGTTATCGCGTAGGTCTCCGGTCAACTCTTCGAAAATTGTGCTCTGTGCCCCAGCAACAGCACAATGAATGTCCACACTCGAAAAGCCCTTGCCAGCCAGAACAGCAGACAAATTCTCGACAGCCTTATGTGGAGTTGGTACGGATCCTGTGGCCTGTGGTAGCTAGAGAACCACTATATCCGTGAAATGCACTATTGGCTTTCATCATCCTTCTCGTTCCACAGAATCGAAGAGAATTAAGGCGTCGAGTTCTCAACGCCATGGTGACGGTCGTTTGCTGAAAATCATCCACGTCGTCTGTGTGTTAAAAGGTATATAAAAGGACTTAAAGCCCATCTATATAGGTTCGAAATTTTCGAATAACCCATTAGTCTTTGTAAAGATACTTGCAATAAATCGGGTTCGAAATGTCTAATAAGATATATAGCCATAGTTTCACACTCGAGAATGCCGAAAAGGATACTTTCAAGGATTCCTATGTCGAAAATGTCCATAGTGATGAAGAGGTAACTTATTTATGCTTGTATAGAACTCATGGGCTAACAATTGATAGCACCGTGGCGTCTCTGACTTATACCACGAAGCTCCAGAACAGATCAAAGCTCGAAAGCAGCTTGTCTGGAAACAAGATATACGCATCCTTCCTCTCTGTGCAATAATCTACTTGCTATGCTACCTTGATCGAGCGAATATTGGTATGGATGAAGTCAAAATACACGGATAAGGAGCTCACGCATAAAAGGCAACGCACGAACTTTGAATGCCAACATGGGCCATGACCTCCTCTCTGACACGAACATGACCACCTACCAGTATACGTACGTGGCTTACTTACATTCCCTCAGTCATTGGCTTACAAATTATCAGGATTGCCCTTATGGCTTTCTTGGTAGCCTATGGCATCTTTGAGGTTCCATCGAACTACTTGCTGAAGAAAACCTCTCCAAGCACATGGATTGCATTCTTGATGCTTACATGGGGTGGGCTAACGATGGTGATGGGGGCGTCAAACAGTCCCGGCTCTGTGATTGCTATTCGTTTCCTACTCGGTGTCTTTGAAGCTGGTATGTAGGGAATATACTTATTATAGGAACTGCGAACTAACATTGTCGCAGGTCTTTTCCCAGGTCTCGTGTATTACATCACGTTCTGGTATCGGGCAGACGAGAGATCGATTCGAATTGCCTTCTTCTTTGCTTCTGCAACTCTTGCTGGTGCATTTGGAGGTGCAATTGCCTACGGAATCGGCCACATGGACCAGGCGAGGGGTTTGTCAGGCTGGAGATGGCTGTTCATTCTTGAGGGCCTTCCTAGCTGTCTGTCTTCGATCTTCGTATACTTTTTTCTACCAGACTATTCAGAAACTGCGAAATGGCTTTCCGCAGAAGAAAAAGCACTCGCAGTCGAGAGACTCAGTGTTGAAGGCTCACATAAAAGTGGCGAGGGCATTACTTGGACGACTGCGAAGGCGACGCTGAAAGATTATCGCTTATACGCGCATTACTTAGTAAATTCGTGATCCGAAACCATTTGCACCAACTGACCGCGTAGTAGATTTTCCTTTGCGCCTCTCCTCCATTCTCCTCGTTATCTTTCTTCTCTCCTAGCATTACTGCCGGTCTCGGTTTTAGCAACCTGAACGCTCAGCTTTTTACCGTGCCACCTTATGCAGCAGCGTGTATGTTACTCTATTTGTTCATCTAGACTGGAACTGATAAAGGCACAGATATTACTACCCTCACCGTCTCTTACTTCGCAGACACATATAATTGCCGAGGGCCTCTCGCTGCCGCTTCTGCGCTAGTTGGTATGGCTGGGTACGTCGGGTCTGCCGTGCTCCCTGTTAATGCCTACAATGTAAGTCAACTTGCCATAATTTTGAGTATTCACGTTTAACGCTTTAGTCTCGATTTGGCTGCCTTATTGTTGCAGCATGCGGAACGTTTGCCGCTGTCGCACCACTTATCGGCTGGTTGTCGTCAAATCTCCATTCTACAGGCGCAGCTGGAATGGCCATCGCACTGAACGTCAGTTTTGGTGCTCCTGGCCAGATTATAGGTGTCTGGATTTACAAGCCAAATGAGGCTAAGAGAGGATTTCCAACGGGTCACTGGACCAATGCTATTATGCTCCTTACACTAGCCACGCTTAGCATCCTTTTATCGTCCTACTACCGAGTGCAGAACAAGAAGATTGTTCAGAGGGGCTTAGGTGAGCGTCTTTTCAAGTACTAGTCGCTCCTAATAAGGAGGTTTCATCTTATCCTCAGCTTTGTATTCTGCATTCGCGTGATGTCTCAAACGAGTACGCGTATGTTTTTGTGCCCAAGAGTTTACTGTGGTAGAAAATACAATAGATTGCCCTCATGCACAGCGGCTGTTCTTGTGCCTTGGCTGAAGCCTAAAGACAGCGAAGCAAACATAACTTAGAGTAGGCGTTGCTAAGAAGGTCAAGCTTGAGTGCCACGCGTCCGCCGACAGGCTCTTCATAGAGTCTTTAGTATCAGGGTACCATGACTTAATCTATGACGAGTCATGAAATTTGCGCTATGAAGTTGAATTATATTGTACAGATAATCTTCCCCTTGGTTTAATTGCTCTCCATTAGTTTATGCGCCTTGTCAATCTTCTCTCAAAGAAGAACAGCCTCGGTGAACAGATTGAACGTCTTATCCTTAAGCTTAGGCAGTGCATGCCTAACAAAAGCTGCACATAGGCTTGCCTGTTACCTCTTATCCCTCAACGTCAAGCTGCTTCCGCGATACGTGACTCTCTTCCTCACAAACGCAGAAATATAAACTTGCTTTGCTACAACTCCACTCAGCGCACCTAAAGCCACGACCGTGCCATCCTTAGCGCAGCTCTCGAGATTTCTCTGTATGTAGCTCAGCCCCACGAAATCGATGATGATGTCCATGCCCTTGCCGCCGCGAACAAGTGCAACCTCTGTTGAGAAATCTTGTTGTTTATTGTTGAAACCGTCAGCAGCCCCAAGGAACTTCGGTACAAAAATGGAGCTTTTCTTCTAAACTCGTTGTGGCATAAGCAGTAGCTGTGCCGCTTGCGAAAGCAAGCTATATATCGGCAATTCAGATAGTTGTGGTGCCGGCATGCTACTTGATGGTGTCTCTAGCTTTGAAACTACCGGCAAGATACATATCCTGAAGGGCAGTTATTCATGCCTATCACAGCTTGTAAGTCGATGGACTTTTATAGCAATGGAGAGAGAAATACCTCTGGGATACTTGCAGCCTCTTCCCAGGAAAGCTCGGTATTAGCGTGCCAGCTTCAACGGCGACGAACTCGGCATACCACCCTCCATGCGTTATAGATTAGCCCGAAGACCTCGTCATCAATAAAAAGTCCATTGACATCAACACCGAGAGAGCATACTATTCCAGAGAATTCAACTCCGAGGATTCGGCCGCCTTGCGGAGGGACGGAGTACGTTCGTTACCGTTAGCGTATATCTATGGGATTCAAGCCAAACGCATTAACTTTGAGAACCTCTATCGCTAAAGAAATTGGCCCTAGGACTTTCCTGATAAAAAAATCATCTACAGTCCCAGCAGCGTTCTTGATGTCTAGTAGAAATATTAGCTTATGTGTAAAGATAGCACACATTTGAAGTATCTACCAATAGCGCACATGACCACGACAAGTGCATGTGTAGTGCGAGAAAGGGAGATGAAGCACGAAATACTTTTATATCCATTTAAGGGCATGTGCCTAAGGGTTCTATGATAACATGCACTATGTGTGTCAGTTTATTTGAACACTATAAAGCCAAATAAATACTATGACTTCCTCTTATCTACAAGTTCTAGTTTTACTCTCGGCACACAAGCTTTTGTACCTTAGGCCATGCCCAAACTTGAAAAGTGGGTTTCTTGTATCAAAAGGTACATCCTCCATAGACTCTTCCACTGCAGCAGTGCTCCTTGGCAAATCATAAGGCAGACGCCCTTCAGGCTCTGCAATTCCAAAGACAACGTCTAAAAAGGCATCGGTTGAGCTACCGTAGCTGCCAAATACAGCAGCTGCACGTTCAGCAATCTCCGGAATCGCAGCTGGTCGCACAAACTGAATGTCAACAATAGTAGGAACGGCATCATATATGGCCTTTTGGCGTGCTTGCTCCGTAGCATTGAACTCCAGAGGGCCCCAATCTAACCTTTTGGAGAATCCTCCAGTGCCAGGACGTCGCTGCTTTGGTGAATGTAGACGTAGTAGAGCGTAGTTTGCCTCGCTAGGGCTAGTTACCACAGTGAAGCCACGGGCGGTGAGGAAGGTCGTGTTAAAACCTTATACATAGAAGCGTGCTCCCCTAGAAACCCGGCTTAATGGTAGCAAGTCGCCTTTATTCTCAAGGAGTGTATATGCACGACGTTGTGTCTCGGCGCCGATTCGACGGAAGTAGTCATTGCCTACAACCCGTTCTGCTGCGTCCGGGTCGACGAATGGATTATCGAAAAGCCCAAGTAAGAATTTTTCTCGTAGTAGTTTGCGAATTGAATAGTTGATGCCTTGTTTACACCGTTATTCTATGCTCGACAAACTGGTGCAACCTGCGTAGAATTGGAAGGCACATAATATTTCCACTTACGTTCTTCAGAGACCCTTCCTTCTTGAACAAGCTGTACAATGAGTTCTGGTCGAACTTCGCCACCATACTGATCAACGCCGGCCTCTAGGATTGCTTGGGCACGTTCAACCTCACTTAGATGCTCGACACCCCAGGCACGTGCAGGCAATTGCTCGCCAAAGAAATGGTGGTCAGTTACAAGATACCAGTCAGACAATACAATGCCCTCAAATCCGAGCTCTCCTTGAAGAAGATCCGTTACGATAGGCTTGTTGAAACCAAAGGCGACGGGAGGATACTTGGTACCGATAGGTCGTGAGTAATAAGGCATAATCTGGCGAGCACCAGCGGCAATAGCAGCCCTGAATGGGATCAGGTAATATTCGAAATTGTTGCCAGGATATATCTGATTCTTGCCCCTATAGATAACTATTAGTACTCCGAATTTATAACTGTTGACTAAGTTAGTCATTTGGATATATAATCACTTACCAATAAAAGTGTGAATCCTCGCCATTCTCAACTGGGCCTCCACCTGGGAAGTGTTTCGTGACTGTGCTTACGAATGCGGTCCAATCTTGTCTCTCTGAAACCCCTTGATATATGCCACAACTAACTTAGCAGTTAATTGCGCATCCTCGCTGAAGGTCCCCGCACCTCTTCCCCACCGTGCCTCGGTAAGAAGATCTACTTGGGGGTGCAATGATGCCCTAATACCCACTGCGAGATATTCCTCCCTAGCAACCTCGGCGAATGTTCTAACAAGATCTGCCGACCGAAGTGCAGCAAGCCCTGTTGTTTCGGGCCACTCAGAAAATCTACCCGCGAGAGCACCCGTGCCAGTATTGTCGGTAAACGCATGCCTTGGATCAGTAGAAAGCGACAGAGGAATTCCAAGACGTGTGTTGTCAATGATATATTGCTGTACCTTATTGTGGTAAGAAGCAGCAGTTCGAGCGCTTTCAATGGAACCGACAAGATTGAAGTGTGAAATGAGTTGCGTTCCGATCATAAATTCCGTGCTGTTTCTGTCCTCGTTACCCTCGTCCAGGGTACCGTTCGGACCTGGGATTAATCTGCCGTGGAAGAGGAGTCCAGACTTTTCTTCGATTGACATTCGCTGGATCAAATCCTCTACACGATCGTCTATGCAGCGAGACGAGTTTTTGTAGATTGGAAGGCTATCATTATTAGACCGAGGGAGAAAGGAGTGACCAAGAGACTCCGCGGGGTTTGTTGAGGCCTTGACTCCTAATGCTAACAAACAGCTGAAGAGAAGTATACTTTGAAATCTCATTTTAATGACGTGAAGGAGGAATCCAAATCTGCAATTTCATGTATTATGAACTGAAGAAAGAACATTAGAAATAAAACTTTGCATGTTCGATGCATGTTTTTATATAGCTGATATAGTAGAAGAATGTAGGCTATCACTTATTCCGATAACCGCACAATTCGGCCCTACTAAGCTTTTAGATCGTCTGTGAACATTGGCAAAGGCACTTGTTGTGAACAGCAGACCTCTACCTGCATTGGCCCTCAGACTTTGTGGAGTAACTATTCGGCCCTACACATTGTCTCATTACGCTACCTTCCCAAGAATTAAGTCATCAGAACAGTTGTTTGAAAACTTATTTATGTCTACAAAGAATATACCTTGACGGAAGCAATCGCCCCAGAAGAGCCTTTGTCATGACTTTATTAGCAGAGAAACATAAGTGGAGCAACGGTGTTATGGAGCGTATAATGCCTTACTTAACTCCACTAGTAAACACTTTTAGTCCTTATATCTCAACGACTTTGAAGTGAGCCCTACAGACAACAATTTGTGTCAGCATATACGCATGTGAGAATAACTCACCTAACCCATAGGACTGCAGGATTTGACCCGGTACGTGCATTTTACTCCGATGGGCCACTTTCAGCCCGGAATAAGCGGTTCCAGTTGAGCGATTTAGTTGGGTCTAGAGGCATCATTGTCAAGGAATGTAGCATATCGGTATCGGGTAAAGTGGCATTCAACAACTACGATGATGTCTAGCTTGGTCATCTACTTACAGTCCGTGGGATCCTTGGGTGGCATATCGGTATCGGGTAATGTGGTATCTAGCGACTACGATGATGCCTAGCTTGGCCATCTACTTACAGTACGTGGGCCACTTGGGTGGCATTTATGAGGAAACAGGGGGTTTGTACCCACAGCGAATACGCTACCGCCCGAGATCAACCTTCTAAAAATCAGTCCCTTCTTCTATATGTCCTTGTAAATCATCCTCACTTAGAAACTACCCACCCCTCCCGGTGTCGGAACGGCGGCGAGCTTCCACAGGCTAATGAAGTTGTGATAGCAACCGAAGTGGATATCGACATTAGCCAAACGCAGCTCGTACCAACCTGTTAAATACCGTGGTAGTTTTATAATTAGGTTGAGGTTTAGTCGATCCATAGCGCATCATCGTCAGGTTGCAATTGAGGCTCGAAAAGTAGGAGACGTCAAAGCGGATTAGCGCCAAAAGGTGTATAGGATCTATAGGATCTGTTTAGGTAGTTAACTATAGCACTTATATCCCTATATACTACTTAGAGGGTTAGACAGTTTTTAGTAATAGAATTAGCTAGACGCACTGCTACCACTTCTAAGAAATATTACAATAAGAACGAATTCTATACCTGGTATGTGCATCCTGGCCCCACTTTTCACGCGACCTGATTTACAACCTGCATATTGCCCAAAGAATCGTCATCGTTGAAGCGGTACACCTCTCACTATACACGGCCGAAAGAGTCCCGATGTTGCGGAGTGGGTAGGCCGGAAGGTATTCAATTTTGAATGCATAGTCAACAAGTAAGTAGCGCAGATCCTAAAGCCTCTTTGCATCTCATTACTCTTTGATATCTCCAAGATAATAATCGTAGTCGGAAGCAAAGTGCGTTCACAGCCACCAAATATTTTAGGTACCTTAATATAGTAAATTATATAGGATGTGACTTAAGGTCATAAAATAATAGAATTATAGTCAAATTTTCAAGTAAAAACATACATAAACTACTCTAAATGTTATACTAGCACTCTTAAAATTTAAAAGATTATATATAACGTATTTCACAAGCGAGTGGGCCACACAAGTGAGTGGGCCACGAAAACACCAAAACGCGACTATTACAATTACTACTACACTACTACCCTATATTACAACCCTTATTCAATTGCAATTGATTCCTGGCGCCTCTCACACGTACGAGCATTATGCCCTATATTACCACATGTGCCACATCGCCGCTGTCAGCCTGTAGAACCCACCTGCCAAGTAGTCTCACTTGCTACCTCCGTACGGAGTTGAGCATTAACCTTAGCACTCTAAAGAATATCCTCTCCCTCTTGTACAGAGAGACTGCCCCCTTGCATTATACGCCTCTTACGCTTCCTTTCCCTCCTCTTTTTCTGTTCATTTGTAGCCTATAGAGCCTTAACTTCTGCCTTAAGTAGAACTATAGAGTGCATCATCATTTCCGCCCCTTTAACAAGGCAGCTAACAGCATCATTAATTAAGGTAGGAGAGCTGTTCTAATGTCGTACGATGTAGTTCTTAATGTGCTCTGTTTAAAAGTTAAGCTCCCTTATAGTTTAAGGAGTCTTTAAAGTCTAATTGTTACTCTTAACTATAGGAGGAGTTAGAGTCCTTAAGCGTAGATTTAAGTAAGAGAGGACATTCTATAGCTCGTATAGAACTAGCCCTATAGATTAGAATCTACTCTTAATGTTCTACTCTATAAATGTAGCTTTAAATGCTTCTTTAAATGTAGAGAGAAACTTAAGCTTTAACGGACACGCAGTTTTGGGCAAGAGTCTTGGTATTCAGACAGGCAAAGACGATACAATCTACCCTTCCCTCAAAAACGCCATTGGCCTCCTCGTTTCAGACTGGTCACCATCCCAATGGGGCAGGCTTCTCAACCCATTTAGGCTGCCACGGCTTTGGTACAATAATCGTATTTTACACAAGGAGCTTCATTCCCTAATTTATAAGCAACTTACGAATCATGAGAGTATTGATGGCCCTAAAACGATCAACAACCTCGCAGTCAAAACGTACTTGAAAGACTTCAGCGGCCGGCACGACCTGAGCGATGATATCCACTCCGAGTTTTTAGATATTACAGCGGAGAACCTCAAGATTTTCCTATTCGCCGGCCACGATACCACGGCCACTACCCTCTGCTACGCATATTACTATCTCTACCATCATCCTGAGGTCCTCAAGAAGGTGCTCGCCGAGCACGACTCGGTATTCTCGACTGACTTCTCCACGACTCCCCAGCAGATCTCGGACAACCCACTCCTACTGAACCAACTACCGTATACCACAGCCGTACTTAAAGAGTGTCTACGCCTTGAACCCCCTATCGGCTCTGTTCGAGGCGGTGAGCATGATTTCTTCCTCACACACCCAGAGACGGGCCAGCGCCTCCCAACTCACGACTTCATGCTCTTCTCCACGAGCAAGGCGCTCCATCGTCACCAGCAGTACTGGTCCGAGCCAGACGCATTCATTCCCGAGCGTTGGCTCGACAGCAATGCACTGCGAAAGAACGTGTTCCGCCCTTTCGAACTGGGACCGCGGTCATGTATTGGTCAGGAGCTCGCTCTGATGGAGTTGAAGTTGATACTAGTCATGACGGCTCGGGACCTAGAGATCGTGCCTATGTACCACGAGAACGATTCGGATATGTTTGGCTGTCAAGCGTATCAGGTGAATATGCCGGGTGAACTGACGGCGCATCCGAGTAAAGGGTTACCGGCGATGATCCGGTTGCGCAAGAAGTCTACGACTTCGTGAGGACATTTGGCCAATAGGACGATTAACACAACGATGTATGAACTTGATTGAGCTAGCTATTGACCTTATGAGTACATGGTGGATTTTGAAAATATACCTTGAAGGTGATAATATGTATCTCGCACTGAAGTATTTTAAGGCAAAGCCTAAATCCGCTATGTGCTACAGATAGATATAGGGTTCGGTGCGAGGAGGTGTCGAGGTATAGTAAGTTCCTTTATTTAACTCCTATTCCTATGCCTATCTACATCCCACAATCCAGCTCCACCACAACGCGCACCCTTGCATCCCATGCTGTGCACAAACTTTCCCCCATCCATGCATCCATGCATTCATACAACCCCCCACCCCCAACCAGACACAAAACCATGCGATCCCAATGCAGCACATCCAACCCCAATCTACAACTGCAAGACCGACAACAAAAAAAAAAAGCCGACGCCTGATGTGTTCTGTATCCCACATGTATGGTCTAATAACCCTCTCGCCAATGCAGCGGTGGTGTACAAATCTAGATGATCCATCCGTCTATTGGCCTGGGCCGTGAACTCCCAATAGCACGACAGGATTGGAGCCCCGCCACGCGTCCTGGGAGAAGCGGGGCGGGCGTAAGCCCGCGATGAGGGAGGGGCTATGCCCAGAGCAACGACAACACCCCGTCCGCGTGCCGGAGATACAACATCCACGCAAAGAACCGGCGCAAGGCAAGTGCGAATGTATGCAAGTATCCAAAATACGCTGCATCAGGACCGAGAGGCGAGCGAAGCGTTGGACGAGCGTTGGGCGAGGGGGAGCAGGACAGGGGGGCACGTCAGGGGATGCAGAGTAGAACCGCAGCTCACTGACCGTGCTCGGTCATCTTGTGGTAGGTTTCGTAGGGCGTGCATGTCCCCAGGGCGCGACGCATGTGGACGTTACAGATCTGCATGCCGTAGACGTAGCTGGCGTTTACCCATCCGAAGCTGCTGTGTGTTAGCCTTGTGGTCAATAAAAACAACACGGAGTCCGCCCAAAAAGGAAACGGAAAAAGAAACAAAACTCACCCCTCCTTGGCAACCCCCTTGAAATCCAACCCCTGATTCCCATACTCGGCATCCACCCTGTGTGGATCCACGGGGCGAGTAACATCGTACTTCTCCACCACCACACCATTATAATCCACAAACGCCTTCGTAATCATATACAACCACTTATACGCCAACCTCTCCGCCACATCCTGGTGTCCGTACCGCTGCAGTCCCGTCCACGCCAGCATCTGCTGCGGCGCCCATCCATACGGATAATCCCACTGCCGATTCGGCCTCTCGATGCCAATCTCACCGCGACTGTGGCGGGTACCAGATAACAGCCCCCCAGCGGCCTCGAGGATCGGGATCGCCTGCGCGACCATCTGCTCGCCCTGCTTTGGGGTCGCGAGACCGGCCCACATGGCCCAAAAGGTGGTGGCGGACTCGTAGGTCTGCTGCTGCTGCGAGACGGTGTTGTAGTCGAAGAACATGCCCTTCTCCTCGTTCCAGAGGTACTTGTTGATCGCCTTCTTGCGCGCGCGCGAAGCGCGGTCCCAGAGCGCAGAGGTCTCGAGCTGGCCTGCTACCATGTTGCCGGTGCAGAACTCGGCGGGGACGGCGAGCTTGTCATCGAAGTGGACGCGGATGATGCGCGCGATGTCGACTTCGTATTTGTATAACAAGGAGTTGAGATCGATGGTCGCGAGGTCGGCGCACGTGCGCTCGAGGCGGTAGGAGGTGTCGTGCCCCGACTCGCGGACTGCGCGGTCGTGCAGGAAGTAGTCGTCGAGCTCCGGCTCGAGGATGACGCGGTTGTTGAAGGCCTCGACGAAGGCGGTGAAGGAGAGGTTGTGCTTCTTGGCGTAGGGCTCGAGGATGTGGATGAAGTGCGAGGCTTCGGTTTCGGGGGGCACGCCGAGACCCTCGGGACGGTAGCGCGAGAGGCCGGTGATGGAGTCGTGGCGCGGCTCGGCGGTCCAGACGCTGCGGTATTCTTTGATGGCGGCGAGGGTGGCGAGGCGGAGGAACTCGCGGGCGCCTTTTTCGTGCTGGATCTTGTCGTAGACGCGGGAGGCCATGTCGGTGAGGAACGGCGGCTGTGAGCGGCAGAGGTAGTAGGAGCGGTTCGCGTTGAGGATCTTGCCGTAGTGCTTGATGCAGAAGCAGAAGTTGGTGACCATGGCTTTGGCGAGGTCGACGCGGCCGTTGACGATGAGACCAAGAGACTCCATGTAGCTATCCCATCCGTACAGCTCGTTGAATCGACCTCCAGGAACGACAAACGGGACGCCCCTCAGCGTCATCTTCTGGGTGCTGGGGTCGCGGAAGTCCTCCATTGCCAGAGCGAGCAACCCCGGCTTTGAGTTCATATCGCGGACGCTCTCAGGGGTGATCTTCTCCGGCAGCCACTGGACATCCAACCGGACTTCCGGCCTGTCCTTGGCCACCTGGGTGTAGTATTCGAATTGCTCCGGTGCGCCTCTCGGGATATATATTCTGGGTCTCGGATCATCCGTCCAGTCCTTGGGGTCCCTGCCAGCAATCTCAATCACATGGCCATCGATACGGCGGGTCAACCTGTCCCAGAAGGTATCCTTAATGAGACGTGAAAGGCGGTTCACTGGGTTCTCGTTCAGCCTCGACTCGTCCAGCACGATCATATGACGGCCAGCCTCCTTTGCCAGGGATAGCTCCTGGAGGAGGTTCGAGAGCATGTATGTGCCACGGATATCATGGCGGCGGAATCCATTGGAAGTGACGGTGCCGAGGGAGATGACCTGGAAATAATGTTAACCTCCGCAGTCGGAGCTGGTGTAAGGGGGGTTGTAGCTACCTTCGGGCCATTATCCTCGATGGTGATTTGGAAGTTGTTATCGGTGTCTTCTTGCTTCTGTAGGTTCTCTAGTGTGCTGTCGACGTTGATGAGGAACTTGAGTTGTCCGAGGGTGCTCTCATCTGTTGTTGGTGAACAGGTGGTCAGGGTGGCGGTATGGAGGCAACTTACCATGGCTACCACGGCGAGCTGGCAGTTCGGACAGTGTGTCCTCGCGGACTCGTGAAGCAGCGTAGTTCTAGATCTCCCGTCAGCTCCTCTCCCGATCACACAGCTTATCGCACAATACATACGGTAGAAAAGGTGGACTGTCTCCGCGGGTTCTGGTGAGCGGTGTTCTTCAGGCCGTAGTAGGTGTCGGCTGGGGCGAACTGGTCGATCTCGATTGACACGCGTCTGGGCTGGTTTGGTGTACCATTACCGTTTGACTCGTTTGGTTTATTCCCGTCTGTCGTGCTCATCGTGAGGGGGTTGGTTTTGGGAGACTGTGGCGACGCCGTGGGCGTTCGTTTCTTTGATGTTGGTGGGTGGTTCTCGGGTGTGGTGTGGAAGACGTCACAGGCAGGACCGGCGGGCGGGAGGTCAATTAAGCAATGGACAGAAGAGATACTCTGCTCGGCGGTGTTGGTATAAGGTGCAAAAGAGAGTGGCGTGGAGTAGAAGTTTTATCTGGGGTGTGGGAATAATTGTAAGGGAGAAGGAAGAAGGAAGTCTGGAGTAGGTAAGCTATGTATGGGCTGGGCTGATTTATTATTCTTCGGAGGTGTGAGTGACAAGTGGTGGTTATGGTGCGAGACAGATAAAAGAAGGGTCTATGGTCACAGTACATCATGCAGAGTACAAACGGTACATGTAATCATGCATGGGCAACGGGCATTTAAGTTGTACCTGATTGTACTGGTACAGTATATTGTCGGACGGTGAGTACTTCTTGCATAGCATAGTCGTACTATTAGAATAGAGTGCAGTGGCATCGTGACAATCCTCCCCGAAGTCCAACCCCATATCCCCATATCCTCTCTTTGCTCCCTCCCTTTCGTCGCTCACCGTCCATCGTCATACTGTGGATAAATCACAGCGCTATGGAGATATGGAGAGCAATGTACCCCCATACTGTAATGTAGCACTAGAGTACAAGCAGTGTAGTGGTAGTGTTAGATCTCCACTAGGCGGGTTTAAAGGGACTATTCTTACTCTAAGAGGACTACTCCCACTGTACTAGGAAGACTAAGAGGATCAACAGCGGCTTGTCAGTGGTATGAGTGCCAAGTGGTGGTAAGTTTGTGGCAAGCCGGCGGTGAAGTCACCCGTCGTACAGTGCAGGCATGGAGGTACAAGCACTATCTGAATGCACTGAATGGACCTCTATACTGGTCTCTAAATGGTCTGAATGGCACTGGAAACCGCCGAGCCGTGGTGATCCCCATCATCGACCATGTCAGTGATCATTCTGCCGTCTCGTCTCGGCAGCCGAATAGTGGCAGCTATTCGCGGTAGCTATCAGCTATTGTTAGCGTTACTCAGACACCCGGAGCAATAAAAACTCTTAGAATTCGAGTGGCGTTGTAACGGCCGGTCTCACTTTGAGACAGTCGATGCGGTATGATGTTGCATTCGCGAGTAGCTGTACGAGTACTTTGCTGTGTTATGCACGTACAAAAGAGAATGCCCCGTTACTTGCAGCTCACGATAAGCTGCACGTCCTGGACTGTACGCCCCGTGATTAGTCAGCTCAGCATTCCTACGCTTCCTTCGTAGTACAGTAAGGATACTATATTATTCTAACTTTATATTAACTTACAGTGAATACAGCTGTACCATCTTCTAAGCACCTCCTCAGCCCCAGCCTCAGCATCAGCCTCTGTCAAATTTACGCTTTTATAGTACTTTATACAAGATACATGCACCACCCATCCATCCTTCCCCTCCCCCGTCCCTGCCTCCCTCCCCTGCCCCATCCCCGGCCATCTTCCCTGCCTCTCCCTGCCTCCTTACATGTACCCTTCCCGCCTCCACGGTATGGTATGCGATGGTGGCGTGGGGGCGCGTCGCGTGCCCAGCTGAAACTGGTCAGTGAGTGGGGGAACCCATTTGTCCAGCGCTTGACTCAGTGCTAGCCTCGCTTTTCAGATGCTAGACAAACAGCGCCGCTGCAGCAAGACAGTCCCTACCGAACAACGGCTTGATAAGCCTAGGAATAAGGAAATATAAGTCAACAAAGATGAACATATCCTTTATACTCGGAAATTAATCATATCACCAGCCGCTGCTACCAATACTATACATACTATACACACAAAAACCGCGTATCTTAATCCATGCCCCGCGCGGCTACCTTCCCAAGCTGACGTAGACGTTCCTCCCTCCCACCAAAAAACCACCCCGCCATGCCAAGACCCCGTATCAGGTACCCTGCCGGATATTGATTGATCCATCCCCCGCCGCCTCCTCCACGTCTGTGTAACAACTTGCCACAACCCCATCCCATCCCATCCCATCCCAGACCGGGCAAAAACATTCAATGGGTCTATCGAGGTGTCCACTCTCCCACCGTGCCGCCGTCTCAGTCTCCTCCTCCTCCACCGCATAGCCCCTCCACAGCTCCAAAGGCCTAGACCGCGGTCCATCGTCCGCCGTCCCGACCCCGCCATGGCCGTCTTCGTCGATCTCGCCGACGACGACGCCGACGCGTCGCACGACGCAGATGCGCAGTATGCTGCTGAGTGCCAGGCGCGCGCTGTGTTTGAGACGGGTGGGTTGGGGGGGTTGTCTATTGAGGGCGATGGTGAGCGGGCTGGGGAGGTGGTGAATAGGAATCGGAATTCTGTGACGGAGGTTTTTGCGTGTTACCCGTATGCCGCTCTCCTTGCCACCCTACCTCCCAATTACAACAGACAGGAGACAGAGGACAGGCGGACAGTACACAGAAGACATGACTAACACTCCCCAGCGCAGCAACCCTAATAACCTCGCACATCGACCTTAACTCCCTCGACAGCCTCGCCCGCACCTGCCGCCAGATCCGCGAGAACCTGCTCCAGTTCCGGTCCCAGCTGATCAGTAGGACGCTGCGGTGTAGCAATGATGCTGTAGAGTTGAATAGGGAGCATACGTTGCGGTATAGGGCGAGGGCGTCGAACTGGTATTTTGTGGAGGAGGATGGAGTGGATAGGGAGGGGAAGGTGGGGGAGTGTGCGAGGGATTTGGTGGGGGGATGTAGGAGGTGTGGGGAGGTTGTTTGTAGGGTATGTTTTTCAACTCTTCCATTTATTCCTCTGTCCGAATCTCCACCACCAATTCAATGCCCCTTCCCTACCTCCAACGTGGAAAGCAACTTACTAATTCCCGCCAGAACTGCGCAATGAAGCCCCCGGCCCCCATCCTCCTCAACCACCGCCACCGCCGCCTCTGCCCAACCTGCCTCTCGCTCCCCCTCCCCGCCCTCCTCAACCCGCCCATAACCACTCCCGGGCCCCTAACAGCAGACACCCTCCGCCGCTCCGTCTGCCAATGCGCCACCTCAGGCGTCTGGCTTTGCCAACCCTGCGGCCGCGGACTGAGAACCAGAGATAACACATACGACTCCATCTGGCGCTGGCGCATGCAGTATGACCCCACCCTCTCAGAAGGGAGCCGACGGTGCGGGCGCGCGGGTGCGTGCGCGGCGGCGGTGGGAGTGGAGGAGGAGGTTGATTGCGATGCAGAGGATGGGAGGGAGGAGGTGGTTAGTCCTGCCCCTAGTACCGGGAGCAGCGGGAGTAGTGGGGAAAGAAGGGAGAGGAGGGGCGCGGGGTATGCGAGGCATGAGATTGAGGGGATTGGAGGGGTGGTGAAGAGGAAGTTGATTAGGAGGGCGAGGGTGGGGGCGCCGGTGGAGGAGTGGGAGG